>JAMXBD010002387.1:0-202118 GCA_024138025.1 Combretum micranthum | reverse complement strand
AAGGATAAATTATATATATACATATATATCGCAAGCCGATGTGCAGATATAGAAGGATAAAGTATATATGTATATCTCTATATACGTATGTTGAAGAAATTTGAGGGAAGATTAGTAAATTCAGTGGCTTGCTTGATTTTGGATTCAGTGGATGATCTCGTGAGTGATATGGTCGATGTACATATCAGGTTATGCACTTATAACTAGTTTGTCATCTATAATATCCGAAGATGATTCTTTAATTCAAACTAAGTTCATATACTTATCTAGAGTGATTTTAGTATCAAGTATTTGGGAAATATTACTTGGATAACAATTACTTAAGAGATAAAGTAAACAAATTGCGAATGCTATTAAAATATTAGCTTTATTTTTCTGTTTGCTGTTTCCCATTGCTACCTCCCCTTCTTTTTTATGACATGCTACTCTCCACCCTATTCCCTCTGCTGCTACAAAGCTGGCTTTGTTGCATAACAATTGTTGTTTGGTTTTGGTCATAAAATTAGAAAATGGACAATCTAAGAATCACTCGTGCAAAACTGCATTATTTGTTTAATATGACTAAATTATGACATGTGCAACTTATAGAACTAATCAATGTATGATCATGTTTTGGGGAACAGGCGGAATCTTTACACCTTTTTAAGTTCTCTTCCCTTAAGTGCTTCTCCTTTAATGCATCAACTTTTCGATATTTGTCAAAAACTTTCACTTAAATTACCAAACATAATTCATAGATTGATTTTATTAATTGATCTATTGGAGGCTATTGCAAACTTATTCAAATATTATATAAGATTGAACAAGAAATTTTTGTTAAGGAAAGAAAGATGTCTTTGTGCAAGTTCCTCAATTATTGGATGGATTAAATTTTAGATGAAAAATACCCAATTCATGGATAATAGAATTATTTTAATTGCCTGATAGATGGTGAGCTTTCAAGCATGCATCATAAATAGTCTCTTTAGCCCTATCATCTCATTTTAGAAGATGTTGAGGACAAATGTATAGTTTTGAGATAAGAAATATAATAAATCAAAAGCAGTTCATATATTGTATAAAATGTATTTGTATAAAATGTATTTATCTCATTACACATATTCACAATTTATATATAGAATGACTGGCCCACTCTCTTGAAAATTCTGTGGCTAATCTGGATAATACAATATTGTCTATCTAATGGTTGAGGATGTTGAGACAAGATACCCTTGTTCTGATTATGCGATGCAATAGGCAATCAATTTCTTCTTCAAGGTCTTGAATTCTTGTATCTAGTTTTCTTCACCGGATTTGTATTTCCCCTGTCTGCATTTTCTTTCCTGCCTTGACATGGATAGAGGTTAATGCTGCATCTATTGTATCAAACTCGATAATGATAGTTTGCTTAAAGTTGATTAGTTTTGAGATCACAGACCAATTGTTAGATCTCAGTTCCACCTTTGTTCCACATAAGAAGGACAATAATGATTCAAATAAGGAGAAACTAGCAATCTCAATTCTCCTTAGGAGCATAAATGTAGTTTCTGTTCTGTTTGCTCTTGAAAGAATTATGTTCTGGAAATTCTATTCTGTTTGCTCTTGAAAGAATTATGTTTTGGAAATTCTGTTTTGTTTGCTTTTTTGTCTTACTCTTGGAAATTCTCTTCTGTTTGCTCTTGAAAGAATTATGTTCTGTTATGCTCTTGAAAGCTAATATTTGATTTCCTTTTTTTCCCATTACTTTTTCTTTTATTTTAATTTTATATTTTTCTTTATAGGTTGAACACTTGAACTAAAGATGTCAACTTCGAAATCATCTAAAGAGAGTGCTAAAAGGAAAAATGCTCCAGGAAATAGATCTGATGTTGGTTGGCAACACGGAGTTGATGTTGATAACAATGGAAAAAGAGTAAAATGCAAGTATTGTGACAAAGTTGTCAGTGGTGGTATTTTTAGATTTAAGAATCATTTGGCTTGTACGTGTAGAGATGTAGAGCCTTGTATGAGTGTGTCCGATGATGTTAAAAAGCAAATGATGATATTATTAGCAAAAGCAGTAGAAGCGGCAGAAAGGAAAAGAAATCAAATTTATGGAATTGATGAATTTGATGATGATGAGGTACTACAACTGCCTTCTAGGCAAAGAGGAATGAATGCCATTGATACCTTCTTGAAAAGAAAAGTGGTGGAACAAAGCAAAACCAAACAACCATGAACAATTCATGAAGAAAGAATCGAGAGAAGACTTTTGCCATAAATTGCTCGGTTTTTTTATACTAGTGCAATTCCATTTAATTGTGTCAAAAATCTAGAGTTTGTAAAGATGCTTTAGGTGATTAGTCGATATGGTTATAGGCTTCAACCTCCTTCCTATCATCAGCTAAGGTAACATATTTGAAGAAAGAAGTAACTCGGACAATGGAATTACTTGAGGATTATAAAGCAAAATGGAAGAAAACGGTTGCTCCATTATGTCAGATGGATGGACTGATAAAAAGAGACATTCCATATGCAATTTCTTAGTAAATAGCCCTAAAGGAACAGTCTTCTTAACTTCTTTGGATACTTCTGATATCTCCAAGACAGCTGATAAGGTCTTGATATGTTAGACAATATTGTAGAGAGAGTTGGGGAAGAGAATGTCGTTCAAGTAGTTACTGATAATGCTGCAAATTATAAAGCAGCTGGAGAAAGATGGATGGAGAAAAGAAAAAGTTTATATTGGACACCTTGTGTAGCACACTGTATTGATTTGATTATAGAGGACTTTGAGAAGGAATTGAATATCCATCGTGCAACAATTGCAAAAGGGAGGAAAATCACCACATATATATACTCTAGAACTATACTCATCTCAATGCAACGACATTTCACAAAGAAAAAGGACTTGATTAGGCCTGGTGCAACTCATTTTGCAACTTCTTATTTGACTTTGGGTTGCCTTCATGATAAAAAAGGTGCATTGATGAGTATGTTCACTTCCAATATGTGGAAGTCTACTAAGTGTGCAAAAACACAAGATGGAAAGTGGATTCAACAATTGGTTTTGGATGGTAGATTTTGGAAGAATATTACTACTTGGCTTAAAGCTGCTTTTCCTCTCATTAAAGTACTTAGATTAGTGGATTTAGATGATCCAGCTATGGCTTCATTTATCCAGAAATGGATAATGCTAAAGGAAAAATCAAAACAAATTTTAACAACATAAAGAAAAGGTAATATTTAAACTTATTAACTATACTTCTTTTCAATTTGTATTTTAAAGTTTCCTTTTCTAAAATGTGTCATATGATCATAATTTATATCTAATTCATTTGATGTAGTTATGAACCTGTGTTGAAGATCATTGATAGGAGATGGGAGCTTCAACTTCATAGACCATTGCATGCTGCAGCCTATTACTTAAATCCTCATTTCCATTATAGTCCTACCTTCAAAGTTGATGCTCAGGTTAAAATAGGACTATATGATTGCCTACATCACATGGTCTCTAATGCAGATGAAAGGTGCAAGATTGACATTCAACTTGAACAATTCAAGGATGCTAAAGGATTATTTGGTATTGAGGTTGCAAGGTTAGAAAGAGATAAAAAATCTCCAGCAAAATGGTGGGATTCATATGGAGATGAATGCCCAGAACTACAAAAGTTTGCTATTCGTGTATTGAGTTTGACTTGTAGTTCTTCTGGTTGTGAGCGTAATTAGAGTGCATTTGAAATGGTATGATGCACATAATTTTTCTATTTTGTCTTTCATTCTATCTGTTATTGATATCATTACTCTTATATATAACCCTATTAATTTTAGGTTCATATAAAAAGAAGAAACAGGTTGCACCAGCAAAAGATGAATGATCTAGTGTTTGTAATGCATAATTTAAAATTAAAAGAGAAGAATGATAGAAAAAATGATTGTAGTGTTGGCTTTACAGTAGATGATCTCATCTGATGATGAATGGATTGTTGAGGAAGAAGATATGTTTAATTCATCAAATGAGGATTTATTGAATATTCTAAATGCGAGGGAAGGGAAAAGATGATGAAGATATGGATGATGTTGGTGCACTTATTAGAGAGTCATGGAAGTAAGAGTCAAGATTTGGAGATTCAAGATATTGATGTTTCTGAAGATCAAGTACAAATGGGTAATTTAGAGGATATGGATACTATTGGTAGTAATCATGATGTTGATATTGATGATGATCATGAAGACGATGATGATGAGGATGAGGTGGAGGTGGGAGAGCCGATGGTAGCTTTGATGATTTGCTTTAGTTTTGTACTTCATTATAATAATTTATGTTGGATTGTATTTTGCATTGGGAATGTTGTTTCAAGTATTTATACTATGAATTAATGTATTACCATAAGACTTATGTTTGATTATCCGTACTGTTAAGTGTATAAGTTCTATTGAGTTGTGAATTATAACTAAGCTTGATGTTAAATTTCTTTATTTTCATCTTTTATTTGATGATTTTCTTGGTAAAGTAAGTAAATTTATCATATTTGCAAGTAAATTTTTGTCGGTTGTGGATCTTATAATTCTACGTTTGATTTAAGTTCCGATTCTACGGACCTCTTAGTGATTCTAGGTGGAAACTCGAGTTTGACAACCATGGGTACACCACTTGATTTTGTCGAAGGGAAGGTGTTGAGATGGAGCGACATTATGGTGGATTGGTCATTCTTCGATGAGATTGATGAGCCCAATGACCATATGAAGTTGAGGGCCTTCTATGAAGAATTATCGTTGGTGGATTTGGCTATAGATTTCACCGCTCAAAACACTTTCAAGGCAACGATGTTGTTATATTTGTTAAATTTCGTAGTGAAGCGAAATTGAGTTATGTTTGGCGAGTTATGTTGAACTGCTCTTTATTATAGGCTCTGGTGACTGTTACTGAGACGTTTCGACTGTTGAGGGAGAGTCATGGGTGGTACATCGTATTTTACTACTGCTTTTCCTTTTGTCAATTTCCTCTCTTTTTTTTACACGTCTCATTTATGCAGGGAGCTACTGAACTCGAGGCACAAAAGGCGAGCTTGGAGAAGGAGCTTGCCGGAATAAAGCAAAGTGAGGTTCAATCGAAGAACGAGTTGATTGCTCTAACCGACGAATGGGATAAGCTTTGTGCTAAGCTAGAGGATAAGATTATGCGAGCACGGGCTAACATAGGCGATGCGAGGAGGAGACAAGCATCCGCAAAGACAGCAGCGAGTGAGTTTGAAGACAAATGGAAAAATGTGAAAGAGGATCGAGACAAGTTATCTCGCTTGGTGAATGAGATGGAGACCGCCATGAAGAGGCAAAAGTGGGAGCTTGAGGTTGCTACCCCAAATAAGGTGAAGCTATTAGAGAGCTTGAACTTGCTGAATAGAGACTACGAGAAGTTGAAGGTAAGGCTGTGTTAATTTTTAGTCGCATCGTTTATTGTTGTTATAATGGCTTCCTTTTAGCTGATTATCGATGTTTTCGTAGGGTCGCATCGTGGATCTTCAAAGTGGTCAACTTATCCTTGAGACGATGAAGAAGCGGGTCATTCATGAGCTGTTTAAGAGCTGGGAGTGGAAGGATACGCAGGTCAAACTTATCCACGATACCACAAAGTTGATAAGGAGCGACCTGTTGGAGAAGTATTCGAACCTGGATGTTAGCTTCTTAGCAGCTCGCTTAGGGGAACTTCCTAAGGAAGGCTCTAGTGAGGAGAGTGATGGCGAGGGTGACGGCAAGCAAGAAGGAGAGGTTGTTGTTGAAGGAGCTGTCAAAGCTACTGCGGAGAGAGGCTGCTAGGTCATTGAGGAAGTTAGGGTCATTGGTCGTCAAGGAACTAGCAATCTTGATGTTCCAGAAAGTCGTGGTGAGGGTGTGGACATGACTTAGGAACCCAACCAGGAGGTTTTATTATCAGTGACCTCTGATGACGGTGGTGCACGTCACGTCGAAGGCCCTTCCAAGAGGCAGGTCGAACATGATCCTGTTGAAGGGCCAATTGATGGGAGCTGTGTTCCCTAACCCGCGACAAGTGATGAGATCTTTGGGGTTTGTGGTGCGTAAACGGGGTGTTTAGGGTCTTTTCTTGTTGTACTGGGGGTAGGGAAAATTGTTGTTTTTTTTTTAGCATTAATGCAATCTATAATGATGTACTCCTTGCTTTTTCAATGAAATTTGTTTCTTTCCAACCTGATCTTTGTTTAATGACTAGAGTTTCCTTGTTCTATCTTGTTGTTTTTGATTGGTCTTCCCAACCTTAGTTTAGATTGCATCGCCTAAGCTTTGTCTTGTTTTCATAAGATTAACCGTAGGTTTGTATGTAAACCTCGAGATTGTACATACAAGTAAAAATAGATAGAAAAATAAAAATGGAAAAATAGATAATTAGTATTGCACTCAACAAAGACTCTAGATTGAAACTATAAGCAGTAGTAAACCTGTGTATAATTCTAAACCTTAAACCAAAGATTCCTAGATAGTATTAAATACTACTAATAAGATTTCATAGTGAGTATCAAAAACCCAAGATATAAGATAATTTAGTTAAGATTTTAAATACGATAAAGAGTAAATAACCAACTAAGCTTATAGTTAGAAAACGATAATTTATGGATGAACTGTTAAGATTATAAATGCACAATAAAAATATAAACAGATGTACAACTCATAATATAGACTCTAAATAAATATTTAGATCACCTTATTATTTTAGCTAGAGTATTCTTGAGCTATTAAAGCCTAAAATGAAAATTGACCTATTAAGCTTGGAAAACCCTAATGCAGTAGATAAAATTCTGAAAATAATTAATCGCGTAAACTTTAAACCTAAATATGAAATCAATAATAATCTAGCAAATTTGTAGAACTCATTATTTTAGCTAGAGTACTCTTGAGCTATTAGAGCCTAAAATGAAAATTGACTTATTAAGCTTGGAAAACCCTAATCGGTAGATAAAATTCTAAAAATAATTAATCGCGTAAACTTTAAACCTAAATATGAAATCAAAACAATCTAGCAAATTTGTAGAACTCTATATAATTTTTTGAAGATAAAACTTTTGAATAATTGTCATATTTGTGCCCGTTTAATTTAATAAGCTATCCTAAAACTAAGATAATCAATTAAATAATTAATATTATAATAATATATATGTGTATTACGGTGCAAATTGTGTGATATACATGGCTGGAAATTTATTGGGTTTTGCACAGTCGAAATTTGAGTGAAAATGGGTCAAGTTGATGTGTAAAGTCAAAGGAAAACATGTCTAAACAAATAGAAATGTCCCAAATCCACAAACTTAATTAATGCATTTGAATGCATGCAAATCATGAAGGCATTCGGTGGAGCTTTCTTCCTCTAGCTGGAAATTGAAGCCCCTTTCATTGCCTCTATAAATAGCTCTTTAATGAAGAAACAAACAAAGCCATTAATCTATACAAACAACAACAACAACAAAAGCCAAATTCGTCCATAAATCATCACCAAAATATACACCAAAACTACCATAAGCAAGCTCCATAAACACAACCATTAACAAGCTTAGGAGGAAGACAAATAAGGTAAGTTGATTCATTTTAAGTAGGTTAAAATGATTAAACATGGTCTTAAAACATACCTATATCATCCTAGGCTCAGGGAGGAGGATTTAAAACGAATTCGTTCAAACAAGGTAAGTTCTTAGAAACCCTAGCTACACCATTCAAATTCAAAAACAAGGATCATGGACATTTAGAATGTTATATGATGATATATGTATATATAACATGTAGGAATACTCAAAGAATGCTTAGAAGTGGATCTGATACACATATGAATTAAGAAAAATAAGAAATATACGAAGAAAAATTGGAGAAGATGATGAACAGTGTTAACACTGCCCCTACACCGGCAGTATATATGTTCAACACTGGTGGCATACGTGGGTAGGCCGGCGGTGTTGAGAAGACATACACTAGAATAGAAGCTATGTAAAATTTATTTTTGAACGAACGCCGGTAAGTTTGAATTATACGCTAGCCGCGTAGTAACCGATGTACATGGTAAGGTTAGCGGCCAACAAGCTAGCATACCCCGATACAAAAAAAACATGTAAAACTTAAGAATGCCGGCATTTGGGAACCAACGTTGGTGGCGTATGATGTCGGCGTATGTGTAAAATTTTCTAGATTAAGTCTGTTTCGTCCAAAAATTAGTATATATATATTATATAGATTTATATATATGCGTAATAAGAGAAATAAAATAAGATTTAGAAATTAAATTCAATTAAAAAGATTTAAAGGATCAATAAAATATAATAAATGTGATTTAGCTATTCCTAAAATTATTGGAAAATATTACTAGCAATATTATTGCTAATATTAATATGTTGTACAAATAAAAATGAATTATAAATATTCTAAATAATTATTTAGTGTATATATAAGAATGAAAATCTAAATAAGCTAAATTTATGAATAATGTGACTTCGAAAAATGACGAAATAATTATATGAAGTAGATTTAGAGAAACACGACAAAACTAAATAATAATATGTTAACTAAACAAATGATATAAAAATAATGATAATAGTAATAGCAAAAATATCAATATACCAAATGCAAATTCTACGATTTTCCAATAAAAATATATAAATATTACACAAGATCAATACAAGCAAAATGAAAATAAATATTAAATAATAATCGATTATTATAAGACCATTAAAGGACCAATATCGTAATGAAAACAAAACTAAATACTAATATAGGACACTTAGATACTCATAGGAATTTAGATATATAATTCATGCCTTATTGATGAATATTTTTATTCATCTAGGTGACTTTGATACTATAAAGGACTTTCTTGCCGATTATTACGACTAGCCAATATGAACAAGTGAGTAACTTAGTCATATTATATTATTTGTGCTTGTAATTAGATGAATATGTAATGCAAAGATAATAATATGATTGTTATGGTGTTATGTTTGAAATGTGTTGTGATCTGATTGTATGTTTATTAATCTATGATAACAGAAGTGATAATACTATGGTATGATGATGTGAAATAGTATGACGATCATTGTGTATAATGTATGACTACCTTCAAACTGAATAAGAATTATTGACATATTAAATAACATGGTCATGCATTGCACGTACTGCATTATTGCATATACAAACGGGGGACAGTCTACTACGTATTAATATTTCGATTCTCTGTTAATGCTTGGTTTTCTAAAGTGATAGTTCCTCCAAGGTTTTTTTTGCTCCATCGATTCTACGGGAACTAAGTGGCAACGAAGAATGCTGCTCGTAGTATCACTTTAAAATGATTAATACTTAGGGAGTTTCTAAGGATTGATACAGGAAATGGTTAGTTAAAAACATCATTAAGCTTAAAGTGATAACCCTAAAACGAGAATTCGTTGATTTTCATATAAACTTAGTATCTCTTGAGCAGGTGGGTTATAAAGTAATTATTTTTCAACCCTAAAAAGAGGACGTAATTCTTTTTTCTGTTTGGATTCTAGATCATCCAAGCTTGTATTTGAGCATATGAGTGAGTGATTTCATCACATATGATTTGCTAATAAACTTGTTTGCTTTGTAATGTGTCTAGTTATTCATTGAGCCCATGGTTTCGCTTATACTCCTAAAAACATTTCAGGTTTACTCTACGACCGTGGCTAGTTACATCTAGGAGTATGGCCCCAATAACAGCTTAGGTGCTAGAAGCTCATGGGTCAAATTGGGATATAATGTTTTCTATTATTTTTAATATAGATTGGTTAGTTATGGATCATCTGTCATGTATTTGAAGATTTCGAGGAGAATTATGCGGTTTATAATATCTTTGTAATACCTATTACTTGTGATGACAGTTATTTACTAATTTATGTCTTACATGTATTTTTCCTTTCTTATCAAAGTAACTAAAAGATCCTGTTGTTTATAAAATATGTCACTCTTCGAAGGTAATCTAGTGATGGTATCTAAGTGTGGCTTTTTTGCTATTACTAGGGTACCTTCGGGACATGACAGTTTTAAGTTGGTATCTGAGCATGGTTGCTGGTATAAGAAAGATAAATATGTGGAAGAAACACATTGGTAAATGTAGTGAGTTTAGATCCAATTAGCACCCTTTAGTATTACTTAGGTAGTTATGGGTAGTGTTAGATGCACAATTAGGAATAAAATCTGTGTGATTATTATTAATCGTGCAAATTTCGTTGTGTGCAGACTAATCCTGCTACATGTCATATTAGATGGGAGATGTTTAGTATGCAGGAAGAAGAAACCCTAATAGATTACAGATGTAGATTATAAGTCCTTGTAGAGGATTTGTATATGTGTGGGATTACCAAGACCTTAGAGGAGATTTTGAGCACATGGAAAAAAGGATTACAGCCTTTATTTAAAGGATGGTTATTCCTAATGGAGAGGGCCTTTCTAAATAATGGATCAGCTATAGTTTCACTTAGATATGTGAGACTAGATCCTCATGACTTTAGAGTTCAGGAACCTATTGGAGGAGAGGCGGTTTATGCTGATGATATTCGTTATGATCACATCCAGGTGAGAGAGGATATGGCCTATGATGAAGACTAGATGCTTACACAAGTGATCAGGTGTAATTATTCCAGACACGTATTGATGAGGAAGCCCCCATTATACCTGAGATAGCAGGTGAGTTTCAGCGACCCTCTTGTATGCAGCATGGTGTAGTACAACAGTCGGTTCAAGCTACAGTTCATAAGAGAAGTATAACAGCAAATCTATTAGATGAGCGAGAGAGAAAGAGTAGAAGGATTGAGGCAGAGAAGTATCTCTCAAATTATAATTATTTATGATGGATCAAGACTGCACATGGAAGGTGAATTGAGAGAGATATACCACCTAGTTCCAAGGGTGAGTAGGGGCCTGCTCCTAAAGGTATCCAGATGATAGATACAGATCTAACTTTGGCGCCACCAAAAAATAGGGGCATTAGGATTGATATAAGTGACAGTAGCTCCAAGGAGAAGGATAATTACCCTCAGTTAGGTCCTTAGGAGAAGGGCAAGGGGTGCTTATATCCTAGCCCCTAAGTCAGATCCAGATTTCATATGATGATGTTTGTAGTAATTTTTAATGATAGTATGATAGGTATGATATCTAATGAACTTTTGATGGTGTATATGTATATGTAGCATATGAGATGTAGGGTAATGGATATTTACTTTTTGATGCTGCTACTAGTAGAAGTTAGGTATAGAGTTAGTGTCATTTTTGATATGTACATAATGCACTAACCATGAGAAGTTTATGTGTATTTTGGATGTGTGTGTGTATATATATATATATGAATGACTTTGATGTCTTTTAGTAAATGGGAACCATGATTTAAACTAAGTAACATGTTTAATGCTAATAGAATCCCAAGAGGGAGAGATAGAAGTAGAAATGCAAATCTGAAAATCCACCAGCAAATGCCCCTACACCATCCCAAAACCGATTAGAGGATATTTTGCAAAGTCTCCAACAAGAAAACGTATTGAGCTTGCAAGTTTTGCAAAATATGCAAGCAACAAATGTAGCACCACCAGCTGAGGCACCAGCAATAACTCATAGAGAAAATGAAAGGCATATTGCACTGGTTCAATTTCAGGAAAATGGACCAGTGAACCCTGATGAATCTGCTGTCGAGGTATAAGGACCACCCTGGTATGAACAGGAATTACCACCGCTGCCACCACAATGTCCTTAGAGGAACTTGTTGCCGAATTCATTAAATGCAACAGATACTTTGAATGACTACTTGGAAAGCCAAAAGAAGCTGAGGACTGGCCAGCTTAGATTGAGCAATCCCTTGTTGTTTTCCAGGTACCAGAAGCTCTGAGAGTACTGTATGGAACTTATATGCTAAGGTTCAAAGCAAGGATCTGGTGGAATTCTAAACAAAGAAGTTTGTCACAACCTATTATTTGGGAATTGTTTAGGAGGGAATTTTTGAAGGAGTATTTCTTGGGCAGCCTAAAAGCAAAGTATAGCACTGACCTGATGAATCTGATGCAAGAAAGTAAGACAATTGATCAGTATGAACACGAGTTCAATCGGTTATTGCAATTTGCTATAGGCGCTTATCGGGACAGTGATGAGCTAAAGAGACATACTTTCATGGCTGGGCTAGAACCTCATTTCCAGAGAAGACTTGCTGATTTTGAAGTTGATAACTTCGCGGCTATGATAGAAAAAGCCCGAATCTTTAATGAGCAAGGAAATATGAAATTGAAAAGTATAAGAAGAGGGGACCAACTTTTGGGAAAAGAACATATGATGGTTCTATGGCAAATCCTGTGCCTAAGAAGATTAAATTCTTCAAACCCCTCAATATGAACAAAGAGGAGTAGTAGGGAAGAACAATGTTACATGTTGGAAATGCAAGGGCTTCATTATCCAAGGGAGTACCCATAGTTGCAACATAAGTGTTACTACTGTGGAAAAGTGGACAAGAGGCAAATAATTGTCCAAAAAGAAAGATTGTAACCTGTTTTGTATGTAACAAAGTTGGCCATATATCAACTAACTGTCCACAGAGAGTGAACACTATAGCTGGTTCTTCACAATCTAAAGGAACGGTTGAATTGCAGGCCCAAAAATGGAAATGCCAATACCAGTAAAGCTAATACAACAGCTAGAGTCCTTGCTGTATGGGAATCCGATTGAGAATGTGGAGATGGAGGAGGAAGATGAAGGAAATATATGGGAAGAAGTCGACCCTGATGATTATGGTCTCATTGCAAGCATGTAATTACATATTTGTTTATTTAAAGTTATTATATTAGACATAAACACAATTAGATGATTAATAAAGGCCTTTATGAATTAAAAATAACATGTAATTAACAAATGATAAATAGGATCAATTCAAGTGAGAGATCAGACTGTGTATACTTTGTTTGACACGGGAGCAACGCATTCTTTTATAAATGCTGGGTTAGCAAGACATATAGGATTGCCAATTGCGACCATGAATAAAGAATTAGGAGTTACTACGCCAATAGAAGACTTGGTGATAACGCAGGAAATGATGATGAGTTGCCTATTAAAGATTGGAAGTCAAGAATCGTCTACTAATTTGATCATGGGAGATATACAGAAATATGATATTATTTTGGGTATGGCCTAGTTAACTGTTGTAAAAGAAAGTTAACTGTTGTCTCAAAACGATATCATTTGTTAATGATCAAGGAGAAAGGAAGGAATATAGGGGTGAGATACTCAAAGAAGTCGGAAGTAGGATAACAATAATTGAAGTTGAAAATGAAGGGATATGGAATTAAACGGATGTATTCTTGGAGCAATCGAGAGTGAATCCAAAGCATTAGATATTCATACTGTCAAAACTGTGTGTGAATATCAGGATGTATTTCCAGATGAATTACCTGGACTTATGCCCACACTGAGAAGTGGAATTTTCTATTGATTTGATACCTAGAACTGAACCAGCATTGAAAGCTCCGTATTGCATGGCACCTATAGAATTGAAAGAACTAAAGGTGCAATTGCAAGAATTATTGAATAAAGGATTTATCAGACCTAGTGTTTCACCATGGAGAGCATCGGTGTTATTTGTTAAGAAGAAAGATGGTTCAATGAGACTTTGTATTGACTATAGAGAATAAAAAAAGGTGACTATCAAGAACAATTATCCTTTACCCATAATTGATGATCTCTTTGATTAGTGTAGGGGAGCTAAGATATTTTCTCGGATTGATTTAAAGTCAGGCTATCAACAAATCCGAATTAAGGCGGAAGATGTACCAAAGACTGCATTTCGAACTAGGTATGGTCATTATGAATTTTTTGTCGTGCCATTTGGATTAACAAATGCACCTGTAGTTTTCATGGACTTGATGAACCATATTTTCAGACCTTTGTTGGATATCTGTGTGATTGTTTTCATAGATGATATATTAGTGTATTCATCTATTGAAGAGCAACACAATGAACACTTAAGAAGTGTGTTGCAGATCCTAAGAGATAATAAGTTGTATGCCAAACTGTCTAAATGTGAATTTTAACTTAAAAGTATATCATTCCTTGGACATATTGTTTCCGGTAAAGGAATATCTGTTGATCCTACTAAAGTTAAAACTATTGTAGAATGGAAAAGACCTGAAATGTTATAGAAGTTAGAAGTTTCTTGGGATTAGCTTGATATTACCGGAAATTTGAACAGGATTTCTCAAAGATTGCATAACCACTCACACAATTAACCATGAAGATGAGAGATTTGAATGGAATGATCGCTGAATAAGTTTCCAAGAATTGAAAAAGAAATTAGTATTGGCACCAATGTTGGTTTTGCCTAATGACAAGGATCCATATGTTGTTTATAGTGATGCATCTAGAAATGGTTTAGGATACGTATTGATGCAAAACGTAAAAGTAATAGCATATGCCTCTAGACAATTATAGCACATGAGATGAATTATTTACTTATGATTTGGAATTAGCTGCTATTGTCTTTGTACTTAAGATTTGGCATCATTATCTATACGGACAGAAATGTGAAATATATATATAGATCATAAGAGTTTGAAGTTTATATTTACAAATTGGTCAAAAAAAGAAGTATATATTTACACTGAATGAGTTAAGCATGAGGCAAAGAAGATGGTTGGAATTGATTAAAGATTATGATCTGACTATCAATTATCATCCTGGCAAGTGAATGCTATAGTTGACGCATTAAGCCGAAAGAATTATGGAGAAGTAGCCTCAATGTTGATAGAACAGAAAGAACTCTCAAGGAATTTGAGAAATTAAACTTGAAGTTTTCTTAAAGGCTTGGAAGTGGAACTTAGAAACTTGATTTTAGAGCCTACTTTACTCCAATGGATTAAGGAAGCTCAGGAAGAGGATATTTAAATCTAAGAGATTAAACAAGGAATATCCTAAGGAAAATATAAAGATTTCCATGTGGATGAAAATGGAGTATTGAGAATGGGAAAGAGATTGTGTATACTACATGATGAAAGCTTGAGGAAGGAATTTATGCATGAAGCACATTATTCTAGATATTCTATACATCCAGGAGAAAAAAGACGTATCAAGAGTTGAAAAGTGTATATGGTGGAATGGAATGAAAAGGATGTTGCAGAATGTGTTGCTAAATGCGATACATGACAAAGGGTAAAAGCTGGACAGCAAAAACCCGGTGGATTATTGAAACCGTTGCTAATTCCAGAATGGAAATGGGATCAAATTTCCATGGATTTTGTATGTTCCTTGCCTAAAACAAATCCAGACATGATGATGTTTAAGTCATTGTGGATAGACTCACTAAATCAGCACATTTCTTGCCAATCAACATGACATATCTATTGGAAAAGTTGGCATGAATATACTTGAAGGAGATTGTGAGATTGCATAGTGTACCTGCTGGTATAGTGTCATATCGAGATCCATGGTTTGTTTCCAGATTTTGGCAAGGGTTACAAAAAGCTTTGGGAACGCAACTGAAGTTCAGTACGACTTGCTATCCTCAAACTGATGGACAGATAGAGAGAACTATTCAGACATTTGAAGATATGCTGAGATCTTGTATCCTGAAATTCAAAGGAAATTGGGATCAACATCTACCGTTAGTAGAATTTGCTTACAACAACAATTACAACTCAAGCATTGGAATGCCACCATATGAAGCACTATATGGTAGAACGTGTCGGTCACCATTATTCTAAGATAGTTTGCAGAAAGTAATGATCGGGCCTGAATTGGTACAGGAGACAAATGACAAGGTCATGGTGATAAAGCGGAAAATGAAAGAAGCTCAAGACCGACAAAAGAGTTGGGCATATCTGAAAAGAAGGGAATTAGAGTTTTCTAAAGGAGATCATGTCTATTTGAAGATAAGTCCAATTAAATGTCTTCATAGTGGACAAGCAAAAGGAAAATTGAGTTTCAAATATATTGGATCAATTGAGATATTAGAACAAGTTGGAAATCTGGCATATTTCCTAGGATTGCCACCAAACTTATTTGGTATACATAATATCTTCCATACATTAGTACTAAGGAAGTATGTACCAGATCCAGATAAAGTGATTGAATTGGAACCAATTGATCTAAAAGAGAACTTGACATATGAAAAGCTTCCTATACAGATATTAGACAAAAAAGTACAAACTCTAAAAAATAAAGCAATCCATTATGTCAAAGTATTATGGGATCCCCAACTAAAGAAATGACCTGAAATTGGAGGATGAGATCAAGAGAAGTTATCCTCATTTTTTGAAAAATTCAGGTATGCATGCAAGCTTTGGGGACAAAGCTTATTTTAAGGGGAGGATAATGTAAACCCCGAGATTTTACATACAAGTAGAAATAGATAGAAAAATAAAAATGGAAAAATAGATAATTAGTATTGCACTCAATAAAGACTCTAGATTGAAACTATAAGCAGTAGTAAACCTGTGTATAATTCTAAACCTTAAACCAAAGATTCCTAGGTAGTATTAAATACTACTAATAAGATTTCATAATGAGTATCAAAAACCCAAGATATAAGGATAATTTAGTTAAGATTTTAAATATGATAAAGAGCAAATAACCATCGAAGCTTATAGTTAGAAAATGATAATTTATGGATGAAACGTTAAGATTATAAATGCACAATAAAAATATAAACAATGTACAACTCATAATATAGACTCTAAATAAATATTTAGATCACCTCATTATTTTAGCTAGACTATTCTTGAGCTATTAGAGCCTAAAATGAAAATTGACCTATCAAGCTTGGAAAACCCTAATCGCGGTAGATAAAATTTTAAAAATAATTAATCGCGTAAACTTTAAACCTAAATATGAAATCAAAACAATCTAGCAAATTTGTAGAACTCTATATAAATTTTTGAAGATTAAAGTCTTGAATAATTGTCATATTTGTGCCCGTTTAATTTAATAAACTATCATAAAACTAAGATAATCAATTAAATAATTAATATTATAATAATATATATGTGTTACGATGCAAATTGTGTGATATACATGGATGAAAATTTATTGGGTTTTACACAACCAAAATTTGAGAGAACATGGGTCAAGTTGATGTGTAAAGTCAAAGGAAAACATGTTTAAACCAATAGAAATGTCCAATCCACAAACTTAATTAATGCATTTGTATGCATGCAAATCATGAAGGCATTCGGTAGAGCTTTCTTCCTCTGGTTGGAAATTGAAGCCCCTTTCATTACCTCTATAAATAGCTCCTTAATGAAGAAACAAACAAAGCCATTAAGCTATACAAACTGCAACAACAAAAAAAGCCAAATTCGTCCATAAATCATCACCAAAATATACACCAAAACTACCACAAGCAAGCTCCATAAATACAACCATTAAAAGCTTAGAGGAAGATAAATAAGGTAAGTTAATTCATTTTAAGTAGTTTAAAATGATTAAACATGGTCTTAAAACATACTTCTATCATCCTAGGCTCAGGAAGAAGGATCAACAACAACGAATTCGTTCAAACAAGGTAAGTTCTTAGAAACCCTGGCTACACCATTCAAATTCAAAAATAAGGATCATGGACATGTTAGGATGTTATATGATGATATATATGTATATATAACATGTAGGAACACTTAGAATGCTTAGAAGTGGATCTGATACATATATGAATTGAGAAAAATAAGAAATAAACGAATGAAAATTAGAGAAGATGATGAACAGTGTTAACACTGCCCCTATGTTGGCAGTATATACGCTCAACGTGGCGGTGTACATGGGTAGGCTGACGGTGTTGAGATGGCTTACACTAAAACAGAAACTGCGTAAAATGTATTTTTATGTAATTTAAACGAACGCCGACAAGTTTGAATTATAGCCAGCCATGTAGTAGCCGACGTACGTAGTAAAGCTGGCGGCCTACAAGCTAGTGTACCTTGATACAAAATAACATGTAAAACTTAAGAACGTCAACATCTGGGAACCAATGCCGCAGAGTATGATGCCGACGTACATATAGAATTTTCTAGATTAAGTCTGTTTCATCAAAAAATCAGTATACATATTATATAGATTTATGTATATGTGTAATAAGAGAAATAAAATAAGATTTAGAAATTAAATTCAACCAAAAAGATTTAAAGGATTAATAAAATATAACAAATGTAATTTAGCTATTCCTAAAATTATTGAAAAATATTACTATCAATATTGTTGCTAATATTAATATCTTGTACAAATAGAAATGAATTATAAATATTCTAAATAATTATTTAGCATAGATATATAAGAATGGAAATCTAAATAAGCTAAATTTATGAATAACGTGACTTCGAAAAATAACGAAATAATTATATGAAGTAGATTAAGAGAAACACGACAAAACTAAATAATAAGAAATCAATATTAGTTACCATATATGTTAACTAAATGAACGATATAAAAATAACGATAATAGTAATAGTAAAAATATCAATATACTAAGTACAAATTCTATGATTTTCCAATAAAAATATATAAATATTACACAAGATCAAGACAAGCAAAATTAAAATAAATATTAAGTAATAATCGATTATTATAAGACCATTAAAGGACCAATATCGTAATGGAAACAAAACCAAATACCAATATAGGACACTTAGATACTCATAGGAGTTTAGATATATAATTCATGCCTTATTGATGAATATTTTTATTCATCTAGGTGACTTTGATACTATAGAGGACTTTCTTACCGATTATTATGGCTAGCCAATATGAGCTGGTGAGTAACTTAGTCATATATACTGTTTGTGCTTAATTAGTTGAATATGTAATGCAAAAATAATAATATGGTTGTTATAGTGTTATGTTTGAAATGTGTTGTGATCTAATTGTATATTTATTAATCTATGATAACGAAAGTGATAATACAATGGTATGATGATGTGAAATAGTGTGATGATTATTGTGTGTAATGCTTAACCACCTCGAAACTGAATAAGAATCATTGACTTATTAAATAACATAGTCATGCATTGCACATACTGCATTATTACATATACAAACGGGGGATAGTCTGCTACGTATTAATATTTCGATTTTCTGTTAATGCTTGATTTTTCTAAAGTGATAGTTTTTCCAAGGTTTTCTTTGTTCCGTCGATTCTACGGGAACTAAGTGGCAATGAAGAACGCCACTCGTAGTATCGCTTTAAAATGATTAATACTTAGGGAGTTTTTAAGGATTAATACAGGAAATGGTTAGTTAAAAACATCATTAAGCTTAAAGTGATAACCCTAAAAACGAGAAGTCGTTGATTTTCTTGTAAACTTAGTATCTCCTGGGCAGGTGGGTCATAAAGTAATTGTTCTTCAACCCTAAAAAGAGGGCGTAAATTTTTTTTCTATTTGGATTTTAGATCATCCAAGCTTGTATTTGAGTATATGAGTGAGTGATTGCATCACATATGATTTGTTAATAAACTTGTTTGATGTGTAATGTGTCTGGTTGTTCACTGAGCTCGTGGTTTCACTCACACTCATAAAAACATTTCAGGTTTACTCTACGATCGTGGCTAGTTACATCTAGGAGTATGACCTCGGTAAAAGCCTAGGAGCTAGAAGCTCATAGGTCAAATCATGATATGGTGTTTTCTATTATTCCTAATTTAGATTAGTTAGTTATGGGTTATCTGTTATGTATTTGAAGATTTTGAGGAGAATTATGTGGTCTATAATATCTTTATAATAACTGTTATTTGTGATGACAGTTATTTACTAATTTATGTCCTACATGTATTTATCCTTTCTTATCAAAGCAACTAAAAGATCCTATTGTTTGAAAAATATGTCACTCTTCGAAGGCAATCGAGTGATAGTATTCAAGTGTGGCTTGTTTGCTACTACTAGGATACCCTCGGGACGTGAATCGTTGGGTACGACTTTCCCGAGTGGATGATGATGTTGTGCTAAGGGGGTTTTGTGTGTAAGAAAACTTTCCACTTTTATGGTCGTGGATTCCCTAGGCATGATCATACGGGTAGAATGGTTTGTGATCGAGATTCTCAAGATTTGGTGGCATTGATTGTTGTGTCCATGAGATCTTTGTAGCTTTATAAATACTATTTGCATGTGAATTTCCTTTTCCAAAACCGTTTTCTTGGTTGTTTGTTGCCATTGTCAAGCTCACACGAATTACACTTGTAAGAAAATCGTGAGAAGTGATGGAAGTCATCTCTGTCAAACTTCAATGGCTTGAGAGATCAAGTTCGCAGGCACCTCGCCCGTCGAGGTGCCGAAGGAGTCTTGCTGTCTCTGTTTAGATGGGTCAAAAGCCTTGTGATCCTTGTTTACATGAACCAATCACCCAGGTCGTGTAATAAACGTTTTTGCCTGTCTTGGTAGCTATTTCGTTTGGGACTGTATTTCTTTTCTGCAGTTATTTGAATGGGATGCTGCTAGCATGTACTCTTAGGGTCGGTTGTGGTGACTATGGTAGTTGTGTACACATGAATGGGGGCCTGACTTCATTGAATAATTCGGGACGAGGCCATCATGGAGAGGCTACCTGTAATATACAAATAAATAAATCATATTGAAGGGTAGTAATGTAAACAAATGGAATTGATAAAACAAGGGTTGTTTGCGAAGGAGACGAGGAGCAGGCTTTAGGTCGACTGTAAGCCACCGGCCTAGAGGGGCAAAGCGCCTGACTGTAAACCCGAAATTTTCATACAAATAGAAATAGATAGAAATAAAAGTAAAAAATAGAATGTCAATGTAGGACTCAACCAAGGTCTTAGAATAAACTACAAGTAGTAATGAGCTTATATATAACTTCAAATCCTAAATTAAAGTTCCATAAGTGATAATAGATACTAAAGTTAAGATATATACATAACCAATATAAAAAGTCAAAGTATAGTAATAATTTAAATAAGACTTCAGGAGTATTAAAAAGAAAATAAACAATTAAGCTTATAATTAGAAAACAATAACTTAAAAATAAACTGTTAGGATTATAAATACACAATGGAAACATAAACAGATCCATAATTCGCAATATAGACTCCAAATAAATATTTGGATCACATCATTGTTTTCATTATGGTATTTTTAAGCTATTAGAGTCTAAAACAAAAATTGGCCTATTAAGCTTAGAAAACCCTAATCGTAAGAGCTAAAACTCTAAAAATAAATAATCATGTAAACTTTAAACCCAAAGTTGAACCAATAATGATTTAAGAAATTTCTAGAACTCTATATAAATTTTTGAAGATAAAACTCTTAAATAACTATCATATTTTTACTCTTATAACTTAATAAACTACCCTAAAACTAAAATAATCAAACAAATAAATAATATAATTATGATTTCTCCTTAATGCTAATGCAAATTGGATAAAATACAAGGCTGAGATTTCTTTGAAATGTTGTAGCCAAAATCGGTGGAACAAATAGGCTAAATAGGGATAAAAAACATTAAGGTAACAATATGCAATAACCAATGAAAATAACTCATGTGTGTAACTCAATTAATGCATACAATTTGAAGAAGAAACCGGTGGGAAGTGAGCAAAAATTCTTTGCAAGTTGTTGCTGTTCTTTTCTCCTTCTATGTATATATATACAACTTCATAATTGGCAAAAGAACAAAGCTATTAACTTACATAAAAACCACAACTTTGGCAACCATTAAAGTCCATTAGCAATAGCCCAAATTCACCCATCCTCCTCACAATTTAACACTTATAAATACAAACTCATAGAATAGCCATATAAGCTTAGAAAGGAACAAAGGTAAGTGAATAAATTCGTTTCTAAGTTAGTTATATGTTAAACAAAAGCTTAAATCATGTTTTGTTAACTCTAGGTTCGAATCTAGCTTTGGAGGAGAGTTTAGCACCTCTAAATTTGCTCAAACAAGGTGACACCTAGTATTAAAGCCCCATTAATGTATCATGTTATATGTTGAAACTAGAAACTAGGTTGAATGATGATCACAAGAAGTAATATTTATTGATATATCACGTACAATACATGTAGAATGTAGAAAAATACTTAGGAGAAGTTTTAATACAAGTATAACACACATATATAATAAGAAAGTTAAGTTTTGAATTGAAGAAAATCGGACAAGATGATGAACAGTGTCAAACACTGCCCTTATGTCGGCAATGTATACACTCAACGCCGATGGCGCACATGGTTACATTGACGGTGTTGAGGCAGCTTACACTAGAACAAAAGCTATGTAAATATTAATTTTATGTAAAATGAACGAACGTCGGCAAATTTGAATTCTACGCCGGCAGCGTAGAAGCCAGCGTACATTGTAAAGCTTGCGGCCTAATGCCAGCGTATGTTAATACAAAATTACACATAAAACATAAGAACACCAACATTTGGGTTTCAACGCCGACGGTGTTGGAGCCGGCGTATACGCATAATTCCCCTGCACAAAGTATGTTTTACACAAATAGATGATGATGATGATGATGATAATAATAATAATAAACAAAAACAGATTGTACTAAGTAAATAAATAAATACAAAATATTTAAAATAATAATTATAATAATAGGTTTAATATTTAAAGAAGTATTAAACCCTAAAAACTATAAGAACATATTATTGTTACTAACAACAATAATTATTAAATATTTGTTTTATATAGATAATATATAAGAATGAAAATCTAAATAAGCTAAAATTATGAATAATGTGATATTTAAAAATGAAAAATAATTATATAAAGTAGATTAAGAGAAACACGAAACTAAATAATAAAAAATAAATAAATACTCATTACCATAATATGTTAACTAAAAGAACGATATAAAAATAGTGATAATAATAATGATTAAAATATCAATCCACTGAAAATAAATTGTACGACTACTCAATAAAAATATATAAATATGAAACAATATCAATAAGAGCAACATGAAAATAAAGTATTAAATAGTAATAATTGTTATCATAGGCCATTAAAGAATCAATATAGTAATAGAAACAAAACCAAATGCCAAAGTAGGGCATTTCAACACTCATAGGAGTCTAGTTACATAATGTCCTTTATTGATGAATATTTTCTTATTCATCTCAATAGTTGATCTTGATATTTATGAGGACTTCCCCATTGACTATTGCAACCAGCCAATATGAGTAGGTGGGTAACTTAGTCATATTATACTATTTATGCTTGTAATTAGTAACATATGTAATGCAAAGATAATAATACACTTGTTGTGAAAAGCTTGATGAGAATGAATTCTAATTTGAGCTGATCGTTTGTGATGCCAAAACGAGTTAATGAAAGTGATAATACTATTGTATGATGATATGAAATGGTATGATGATTACTGTGTGTAATATATGATTACCATGAATCTGAATAAGATTATTGACTTATTAAATAACATGGTCATGCATTGCACGTACTGCAATATTGCATATAAAAAAAAGGTGACAGCCTGCTGCGTATTAATATTTCGGTTCTTTGTTAATGCTTTGTTTTTCTTAAAGTATTAATTCTTCCAAGGTTTTCTTTGTCCGTTGGTTCTACGAGAACTAAGTGGCAACGAAGAATGCCCCATATAGTGTCGCTTTGAAATGATTAATATTTAGGAAGTTTCTATGGATTGATACAGGAAATGGTCAGTTAAAACATCATTAAGCTAAAAGTGATAACCCTAAGACGAGAAATCATTGATTTTCCTGTGAATTCAGTCTCTCCTGAGCTTGTGGGCCATAAAGTAATTGTTTTTCAACCTTAAAAAGATGGTGTAAATCTTTTTTTGTGTTTGGATTATAGATCATCCAAGCTTGTATCTGAGCAAATATTTGATTGATTGCATTATATATGATTTGTTAATAAACTTGCTTGATGTGTAGTATGTCTGGTTATTCACTAAGCCCGTGGTTTCGCTCACACTCCTAAAGACATTTTAGGTTTACTTTACGACTATGGCTAGTTACACGCAGGAGTATGGCCCCAATAAGAGCTAAGGAGTTGCATGCTCATGGGTTAAATCGGGATAAGTTGTTTTCTATTATTCCTAGTATATATTAGTTAGTTTAAGGATTATCTGTTATGTATATGAAGATTTCCGAGAGGATTATATGGTCTGTAAAATCTTTATGACACCTGTTACTTGTGATGATAGTTATTTACTAACTTATGTCTTACATGTATTTATCCTTTCTTATCAAAGCAACTAAATGATCCTATTGTTTGAAAAATATATGTCACTCTTCGGAGTTAATCTAGTGATCGTATTCAAGTGTGGCTTGTGTACTACTACTAGGGAACTCTCGGGGTGTGACACTGGCCTTGGTTGGAAAAACCGCTGGCCTAGGGCGGGCTTACATGTTCAAATTTTGCTTCTTTGACTTCAGGCCCCCCCTAAGCTGCCATCCTTATACCAGCCTATATTTCCATGAAAAGCAACATCTTTTCTTAGTGCTAGGGTTTACTAATCTTTATATATATACCCCTAGGTCTTTTGGTCATTCCCCATATCTCTTCCCAAGGCAAATTCTAGCTTGGACTTTCTCTTAAATCTCTTTTGGGTTAAGTTTTAATCGGATCTTGGTTTCTAAAGGTTGTTTTCATATTGGTTTTTGAGGAATCAAGTTCACGAGACGATTTCGTTGGAGAAAAATCCTAGGTGTTGTTGGATTGTGAGTTCTTGGTGATCAAGGAGGATTGGAAGTCTCATCCTAGGTAAGGTATAAATCTATCTTGTTTTTGTGGTATTAAAGAAATAATCTTTTTCTGATTTGTTGTTTATATTCTAGAGATTTGGTGGATTGTGGAGAAAACCTTAAGTTTTGATTGGTGATTTGGTTTTGCCATCAAGAAAGCATGAGATCTAAAGTCTTGGGTAAGTATGAATCCATTCAATCTTTGTGATTTTAAAGATGAGATCTTTCTTAATAGTTGATGCACTGTTGATTGAGGATTTTAGGAATTAAAGGAATTGTGGAGAAAATTTGTGTTTTGAGGATCCCGTTGTCTTATGAACAAGAGGAAACAAGTGTGTGAATTTGTTATCGTAGATTTTATGTTTTAGATTATGGATCTTAGGAGTTATGGTTTAATTATGTGTTAGAAAACATATTTTGATTTGATATACGTTGGTGATCAGGTTTCTAGTGAACTTAGGGTTTATAATCTTTTAAAAGGTTTTGTTGGTGAAGTTGGAGTTTTGAGAAGCGAATACAGTACGACCTTACCTTGCTTGTTGTTTGTGCTTGTAGGATTAGAAAAATAAATTGACTTGATTCTATCCGGATTATAATTGAAAAGTGTGATGCTTGTGCTTGGCTTTGGTTAGTAAAGACCACGCAAAGTGTGATACTAATGAAGCACTCCAATGATTTATGTGTGAGGTTGTCCCGAGTGGACTCATGCATAGAGATGATTCCGGTAGATTAGGTTTTGGCAGTATGGCCTTCGAGCGTGTGAGAGACTCCTAGGACCATATATGTATGTAATTACCTATTTTCTATATTTTTGTTTTTAGGGAGTCATGAGATACTCCAGGTTTGGGACTGAGATGCATAAGGTTCTGAACTGTGTTGGTTGCTTGATTAATTTGAAGATAATAATTTATGTGTATTGCATTAGTTGTTAAGTGGTATGTGATATTGTTTATTACTTGTTCATTTGCATGTGTTTTCGGTATGACGTATTGGGCGTTTTCACTCATTCCTTTATTTTTCAGGTACATGTGAAGATAATATAGTTTATGATTTATTTGGATTTGATATATATATATATATATCTACATATATGGACTACGAGTGGAACTGACTATCCTGCTTATATCTAAAACGTTTTTGGAGAGCTGTTAGTAGTTTGAAAACCATGGGAAATTGTTTTTAAAGGTTATTTTGAGTTTATGAGATTTTTATAAAGACTTTTTATATGAGTTTAGTTATAATAGGTTGGCTTTGGTTTATGCTAACTAGATAGTTATAAAGTAATTTTAGTTTTAGTTTTTATGATGTTTCCAAAGTATCCTTATTTTGAGAGTTTTGAAGATATATGTTTATAATTGGTGGTTTGGAGTTTTAATGGCCTTAGCAGGTTCTTATGAAGAGAAGGACATGTGGTAAGTTGTAATACCTTTAATTTAGGGTGTTACACTACCCAACGTCTTTTCCTCATTTCCAATCAATCTCATGTGGAGCCTTTGATAGGAGGTAGAGGTTGTTGGAGCTGAGGGTTAATGATCTCCTCTGTAAGCCCGGTTTCGTGTTGTCATGTTGATAAGTGGCTTACTAAAGAGGTAGCTCTTTAGTCCTTGTTATCCGATAGTGCCGAGCTTAAATCCAACTGAGGTTCATTTCGTTATTATATAGATAAGTTCTGGTCGATGATCAAGGACACAAAGTCATGGTATTACCAGAACCCGTAGGAGGACTTCTCTGATGGATGAGCTCATGTCGAGGTATGGCCGGATGTTTCTCGGAGAGCTTTTCTAATTTGAAGTTCAAGTCTTTGTTGTGACCTTTGAAGTCGTGGTTGAATTAAGCTCGAAGAACATAGTGTTCGCATCAACACTTTATTGTATTGAGCGGGATGCTAATGAAAAAACTATCTTAGTTGTGACGCCAATCAAAACTATTGTAACAATTCGCTTTAATGAAATAAATGAACAATTATTTGCAACCTTGATTTCTTGTGTGTTTGGTTATACTTTCATTTTGCTCAGCTTCATTTATTTAGCCCTTTTGAGGTTTATTTGATTGATTGTGCTAGAGTAGTTATTCAAAGGGAGTCATTCGAAGTGGCCAGGAGAGTTACTCGAGCTTTTCAAGGGAGTTACATGTGAGCTCTTTGGGGAGTTACTTATAAGAGAGAGTTATCCAAGCTCTTTAGGGGAGTTACCCATAAGAGGAAGCTACCTGAGCTCTTTAAAGGAGTTACCTATAAGAGGAAGTTACCTGAGCTCTTTTCTTTGAGTTGCAAGAATTCGTTCTAAACATCATCATGACACAATCTTTATAAAGAATCGTGATTTCATTCGTGAATGCTTTTCTTTTTATATTTTACACGTCTAATTTCTTGCTACTCAAAGAATCTTCTTAAATTGTTAGCATCCTAGGTCTTAGGGATGAGCTTGCCTTTCAATGTCTCGAGCTTGTAGGCTCCATTTCCTAAGACTTCCTTTACCTTTATTGGGTCTTCCCAGTTTGGGGCAAGTTTTCCATGGGCTTCTTCCGAGCCCATCGCTTCTAGTTTTCTACAAATGAAGTCTCCGGGGAGGAAAACTTTGTGTTGAACCTTCTTGTCGTTGTACCACACTGCTCTTTGTTGATACACGGTGATTCTCTTACTTATAATGTTACGAGTTTCCTCAATGGTGTCGAGACCAGCTCGGAGGTCGACCTCATTAATCAATTTGTCATACAAGGCCACTTGAATATTGTGCAATTCTAATTCGATGGGTAGCATGGCCTTGGAGCTAAAGGTAAGGCAAAAGGGAGTTTCGTCGGATGGTACGGTACCCCCACAAAATCCTGGGTAGTTCATTTGCCTATTGTTTGCTTTGTCAGTCTACTCAAGCCATAAGGAGGTGCGTGATGGTCTTATTGATTGCTTCGACCTGTCCATTGGTACAGAGGTATAACAAGGTGCTATGCCATCTCGACGTAGTGGTCCTTGATTTTCTTTGAGCTTAATTGTCTTTCGTTATCCGTGATTATAGAGTATAGGATCCCAAATCTAATGATGATGTTGTTGTAGATGAAGCGTTGTATATTTGTATTCATGACCTTTGCGACTGCTTTGGCTTCCACCTATTTAGTGAAGTAATCACCACCTACAATGATAAATTTTCTCTATCCTGTGGATAGAGAGAAGGGTCCGAGAATGTCCGATCCCCACATGGCGAATGGTCATGGGCTAGTGAGGCAGAGCAGATCGAAACTCAGGATATGGCTTGTGGGAGCGATCTTTTGGCATCGCTCATAATGTTGGATAAATTCTTTTATGTCATTCTTCATGGTTGGCTAGAAATAACCAGCCCGTATAACTCGAGTGTGCAATGATTGAGCTTTGATGTGATTGGTGCATTCACCAGCATAGAGCTCTTCAAGGACTCATTGTCCTTACTGTGGCCATAAACATCGGAGAAGTAGGAAACTAGAAACCCTTTTTTACAGATCTCCATTGATTAAGGTATGGCTTGTTGCTCGACACATCAATTTTTAAGCTTCAACTTTGTTTGGAGGTAAGGTGCCATCCTTGAGGTAGCTTTCTATTAGCATCATCCAATTCGGGGGGTGGTGCTGTTACGCCCCAAAGAGTACCTTAAATGTAATAGTCCGCCGCATGCTAAACGAGACTTAAGAATCACTATCACAGTCATTCAAAAGTCTTGTATTAGTACGCAAGGCGTTCTCTTATGATAATAGAATACAAAAACAATTGAAGATAGATAGTTTAATTTGATAGGATAAGCATAAAACATAAACCACAGATATCTTAGGATCTGTTACAAAGCATTAGGGCATTCCCCTTCTACATAAGAGTCTAGGTATTATCTTTTAGGTAAAGCCTGATCGTTTTAAGGTTTATTACTAAAGATTATACAAAACTAATCATAAACTTCTAAGGAGATAACTCCTAGTTTCGCAATACCTAATTTGGCCAGGACTGGGGACACAGCTATATGTACGAGAACTGCATTAGAAAGAAACTGTGGGGTATAAGCTACGCTAGCTTAGTGAGTTTCACTTCCAAAATTAAATACTCAACAAGCAATATATATAAGACAAGTTTTATCATCAACCATATGAAATGCACAAGCACGTGAGCATACAATACATAAAACTTTCCGGGAGTCTTATGTTGAATGGATTTACGCCCTCCATTAATGGTTAGGTGTTTCAGGCCCATATGACCATAGATTTCAATATTTCTCATTTACATTGTCATTGATTCAGGTGCCCACCCACACACAATTTGTAGTTGATACAAGTGCCTACACCACTACCATTTCAATTTCGGCCATTACATCAACGTTCGAGTTTACAAGCCCCTCGTTGCCCAGCTATTATGCCTTCTTCCCACAAAGGTATAATACAAATGCAATGTGACTCCACATATGGTATGTATGGTCAATTTGATTATAGATTATGGCATGTTAATTAACGATTTATAGGTGATCATAAATATTGCAGACATTTCAAGTCTATATTAAATCATCCAAGGATTTACAACAAGTCTATTTTGATATTCTCATCATCAATTCAATCAATTGGATCCACATGCACAATCCAATTTTATCTTGCCCTAAATCTAATACCACTATCATTACAAGCACATTCATAAGCATATAATTTAAAGATAGTGAACTCACTTGGCCATGGTCTTCAGTCTCTAATGGTAGTGATCTAGAAACACGAATTTTCCCCGATTCCAAAATCACCTAAACAGAGGAAATACCCCAATGAGTATTTCATACCATAACTAATTCCAACTTTTCAAATAAAACTCTTTGAGTTCGTAATTTCCGTGATAATTGGAAATCCCAATTTAAAACGGCCATAACTTGGTCATTTTAAATCGGAATTTCGCAAATGAGCTATCGATTTCTATCTACTTCGAAAGATCTATCTATTTATGATGTTATTACTAAGTTTTGAAAATTTTTAGGTCTCAAAATGTTCGACCATATCTGATCAGTAACTAGAATTTCAAATTTAGAAATTGTTTTGTAAAATTTGCATTATTTCTACCAAGTATAATATATGTGCACACATTATCTACATGTTATTATTATGGATGATATGATATGAGCTACCTTTATGTATTTCCTTAATGATTTATGGTTAAAAAGTATTTTGTGAAAACTTTCACCTTGCAATAATGTCATGAACACTTGTTTGAGAGAACTGGCTTTATTCCTTTGAAAATCATACATATTTTTACTATGATAAGGCCTTGATGACCTATATACCTAATACCTTCATTATCTTAATAAATTTCTTCTTTTAAAAGTTGGAAAATAGATGTTTTAAGGTGAGTTTTGCCTAGTGATGAATTTTGCACAATTTTTGACAAGGAAAATATTATTTGATCTTAGTTGAAAAACTTTTCCTTTGTTTTAAGTTTCTAATTTGATAAAACACATTTACTCTTATAAAAACCAAGTCTTTATTACATCTATTCCCTAAGACTTCTATTTTTTCATTAAAATACTTATTTTGACATTTGGAAATAGATGTTTAAATAGGGATTATTTTTTGATCCAAAATTTGGGAAATTGTTTTTGAGATTATTTCTTATGAAAAACTCATTTAATCTTTCTAAAATTAAGACCTAATCAAATCTACTCCCTAAGGCTTTCATTTCTTTAATAAAACTCTTGTTTTAGGGTTGGAAAATAGGTGTTTTCTTGGCATTTCATCCTAATTACGAATTTCAACATTTTTGTTGGTGTTGAAACATAAATCTAACTTAGCTTTTGTAATCCTTTCCTTGTTTTGAAAACTTCTCTTAGTAAAACTAAGATTATCTTATAAAAATCACTGTTTTATTATACCTATCACCTAAGCTCTTCATTTTACATGTAAGACCTTCATTTTGAAGTTGGAAAATATGTTTTCTAAATGGTTCTTTCTCAAGATCCGAATTTTAAAAATCATTTTTGATAGGAACAAATTGGATCTTGAGTTTTGATCAACACCTTCCTTAAGAATATCGTAGTAAGTCTTTCATACATATAAAACAAGTAGCTATGTCATTTTAACTATTCTAAATAAATAGATCTACTATACTACTCATGTTATGAATGTAAATGCAACAATGACAATATGTAGATGAGAGTGAAAATGAAGATATATGCACAAAATTTCCATAAGAATAATATATAGTAATATAGCAAAATACTAGTATATCAACTTTAATAACAAAATCTACATATTATGATGGCAAGGATATCATGTTTTAGTGTTTCCACATCCCTAGCATAAAGCTCATGGGGATTTTTGGTGGAACCACACATGTATGACCTCGCCATTATATGTTTTTATAGTGGTAGGGTCAAGATTTATTACCTATTTAGTGTTTGGAGAAGAAAACTTGAAGAAAACAAAAGTGTGTGTGTGTGCTTGAGGGAAGGGGTTACGGCAAGAGTAGAGAGGAGAGGGAGAGAAAAACTTTGTTCCAAAAGTTTGTTTTGTGAGAAATGAAGAAAAGTGAAAGGTGAAAAAGATATTATATAGGAAAATAAATTAGGGTTTTGTATGAATAATTTATTAAAAAAAATCAAACAAATTGGAGGGTGAATTGGGGGGAGGGGATGGGGGGGAGGGGGGGGAGGAGGGGAGAGGTGATTCTAAGTGAGGAAGAGAGAGAGTTTTGATTTAATTTGTGTAATAAAATTCAAACTTAATAAGTAACTTTTAATATTAAAATATATTGGAAAGGTAAATTTGTAATTAAGTGATGTAAAATTGTAAGAATAGGTTGTAAAGATGTAAGAATAGGACATGGGTAGTTGTACTTGTGAATTGTGTGAAAGAAATCAAAAAGTTGATTAGATAATTAAATTACCAATAGTAGTGAAAATACGATAAAAATGTTATAACTGTAACTTTTATAACCTGAAAAATTATATAACTGATATATTTAGAAATATTATGAAACTACGAATTTAACGGTACTAATATCATATTTTTAATATCCCAAGCCTCGGGACACGCTTTTCAAGATTTGTATCCTATTGGGCTCGAAATAGGCCGAAAATCCACTCATCTGATATAGTTAAGCATCCTAATATTAATACGAGCCACTCTACAATTCTCATTGATATTTCAACTTCTTGGTTTGAGAACACAGGATTATCGGATCTAAACTACTAGGGTTTCCTGAGGTTTTGTTGACTTAGGATTTCGAGTTGACTTTCCGATTTAGGGTTTTTCTTTGGATTTGACTCGTTTCTAATCTTTCGGGGTTCCATTCTTGTCATTGCTGGACATAGGGTTTTTAGGTCCAATTGGTCCAGGAGTACCTTTTAGGGTTTCGGTTTCCGGTTTTAAGTTTTTTGAAATCGAACTTAGATTTGCTAAGAAAATGAGGGTTTACAAGTGCCTTGTGCTGAAGATCAAGCACTTCATGGGGTCACATTGTTGTAGACTTTTTTGAGTAGATATTCTATGAATATTCTTTCTTCTACTTTTCCCAGGTTGGGGGATATCATTGATGCTTATTTGAAAGTCTATCGGCATTGGCATTATTGGTCCACGGGATTTTTACTATGTCCCACGAGGGTACCTTCATGAGGGATGGAGCTGCTTCTAAATATCCCACCATCTCTTCGTTTTTAGTCTCATATAGGCCCTTGTCTTGTTGGACCATGAGCTGAGAGTCAAAGAAGATCTTGAGGTTCCCCATGTCTACTTCGATGCCTGAGGCGCGCCTGAGCTTCGCCAGCAAAGCCTCATATTGTACTTCATTATTATTGGAGGAAAATCTGAACCTTAGGGCATAGTTTATTTTTACTTCAGGAACCATCGATGTGGAAGGTCCACTCGAGTATTTCCTCATCTTCTTGTTCGGGGAGGCCGGTGTATTCGACTACGAACTTTGCAAAGACTTAGGCTTTAATTGTGTCTTGAGGTTGGTACTGAACGCCATAGGTGCTTAGTTTAATAATATACTTCATCATTTTTCTTGACATGTCTGGCTTTTGGAGGACTGTTCTTATTGGTACGTCAGTGAGCATGACGATCTAGTGTGCTTTAAAATAAGGGCGTAAATGTCGTGCGAATATCACGACTGCTAGGGCAAAATTTTTCAACTTGGTAAAAACTTAGTTCAGGGCCCTAAAAGGATGTGGCTGGTGTAGTATATGGGCTGGTGTTGCTTTCCTTCAACCCGTGTCAAGATAGATGATAGGGCTTAGGTACTGACTACGAGATAGAGGTACAAAGTTTCGCCTTCTATCAGGGTTTTCGGTAGTGAAGGCGAAGTGAGGTATTGTTTTAGTTCGTCGAAGGCCTGTTGAGATTTCTCTATCCATTCAAACTTATCGAGCTTCTTGATAATCTTAAAGAACTCATAGCATCGGTTTATGCTTTTAGCGAGGAATTCGCTCAGCATAGTTATTTTGCCCGTGAGTAGTTGTACCTCTTTTATTGATTTGGGCAAGCTCATGGCCAGTATAGCTTTAATCTTCTCGGGGCTTGCTTTGATGCCCCTCTAAGATACCACATATCCCAAAAACTTCCCTACTGAGGCTCCAAACGTACTCTTTTGAGGGTTTAGATTCAAGTTGAAGAAACGAAGTAGGTCGAAGGATTCTTAGAGGTCATGTAGATGGTCTTTGGCCTCTTTACTTTTTACTGTCTTATTGTCAACATAGACTTCCATGTTTTGATCTATCTAAGGCTTGAATACCTCGATAACCAACATTTGAAACATGGCACCCGTGTTCTTCAACTTGAAGGGCAGCATCTTGTAACAATATGTCCCGAATGTTGTAATAAATGAGGTATGGACCTCATCCGAATCCTTCATTTGGATTTGGTTTTACCCAGAAAAGGCATCCATGAAGCTTAACAGCTCATGTCCCTAGGTGTTATCAACGAGCTGGTTGATTCGTGGCAAAATAAAGCAATTGTAGACACCCAATTTTTGCCCAATTAATTAAGGCTTAAATTTAATTAAACTCATTTTTCCAAAAGCCTTAAGTATTGATGAAATTGGCTAAGTGATCAAGACACAGGCCAAATGGCCTGTTGGTTAAATACATTGACCCAAACACATACCCAAGCTCAAGGACACAGGTTCAAACCCTAGCAAAGGCAAAATTTTGCCTTTTTATCATCTTATTGTTGCCTTTTCATCTTTCTCAAAGTGACTTTTTGCCTTACTTTGCATCAGTTTTTAATTGACAAAACATCATTAATTATTGAAATTGATGAAGCAATTGCAAAGTGGTTATGGAATATGAAAGATTAGTGCACAATTCATGAACAAAAACAACCCAAAAGTCACAAAATTCGTGCTAAAAAAATTGGGAAAAAATTCAATTTGTAAAAGCATTCAATTGCACTTAAATGAGGAGTCACAAGAATTGAATGAAAATTGGATGATTTATCTACCCAAATTAAATGATTTGATGAAGGATATGAGAAATCAATCATCAATTCATCAGTTTCAAACAAATTAATCACGAATTTTCGAATTAAATTCGTAAAAAATCAAGAGGCAAAAATCGATTCGTTTTTAAAACTGAACGAAACGTAAAATTGAGCTTGCAACCTATAAATAGGGGGTCCTAGGAGCAAAAGGCACAAGTCAATTTCAAAGAAACACATACACAACAATATCAATTCGAAACTTTCGAATTTAGAATGTAGGATTCGAAATTTTCAAATAAGAAGTGATTGGATCAGATTTGATCCAAATTGAGTGTTTTAGGAGTATTAAAAACTTGATTTTGATGTTTTAGTGTGCTTGGATTTGCTCGAATTGATCGGATTTCTCTCTATAATTTTTTTTTTTATTTTTCGATTGAATCGCCGATACCCACTACCGCGAACCGCCGCTTCTGGTGGTTTTGAGTGAGAACCACCACCACCAACGGACGCGCCACCAGCATAGAAGTCGGGCCGACAAGCTTGGGGAGGTCAACAACCACTAGGGACGGTCGACGAGCGCTCGAAAAATCGCGTGATCGTCTTCCTCGCCCGATGGATATCTGGATCTAACCCGAAAATCCGAATCCCAACCCGGTCGGTCATCGGTCAACGGTCGTCGGTCATCGGTCAATGGTCAACTCAGATCAGACGGCTCAGATTCAATCAAGCAGATCAAACGGTCCATATTTGATCAAGCAGATCAGCGGCCCAGATTCAATCAAGCAGATCAGCGGCTCAGATTCAATCAAGCAAATCAGACGGTCCAGATTCGATCAAGTAGATCAGTGGCTCAGATTCAATTAAGCAGATCGGATGGTCCAGATTTGATCAAGCAGATCAGCAGCCCAGATTTCATCAAGCAGATCAGACGGTCCAGATTTGATCAAGCAGATCAGACGACCCAGATTTTATCAGAACAGATCAGACGGCCCAGATTTAATCATCTCGATCAACGCCCCAGATTTGATCAATTCCATCAGACGATCAGGATCAGTCAACGCGATCGACGCTCCAGATCTCGTCCGCTTCATCCAACGGTCCAGGTTAATCTGTATTATTTTATTATATAATTAATTTCAGAAAATAGTAAAAATAGTAAAAAATTCATAAAAATTCATAAAAAATTCAGAAAAAATTCAGAAAAATCCAGAAAAATCAAAATAATTATTTTTCATATAAATTTATTTTTTAATATTTTTAAATATTTTTAATATGTATTTATACATAAATTGCCTTAAAAATGCATATTTAATGCACGAAAAATAATTTTTATATATTGTAAAGTATTCTGAATATGTTGTGAATTTATGTGATGATTTTGAAAAAAATAAATAAAAAAATAAAAATAATAATAAAAAAATAATAATAAATAAACAAAATAAATAAAAATAACAAAATTGGATTTTCCAAAACCAAAATTAAAAAAAAATGATTTTCAAACTTAGAAAAATTATATTTTCATAAAATGAAAATCAATTGATTAGATCATAGGATAATCAAAAATGGTTTTCACAAAAATTTAAAATTTAATGAACTTAAAGTGAGAATAGTTCAAAAATATAAAATTGATCAACAAATTAAAGTTCTTTTTAAAAGAACTACGTTTTGTCTGATCTCGATTAGCGAGTACGTAGGCACCTGCGGGGCGACATTAAAAAATAAAAAATGTTTTTTTTTAACATTGTGAATAAGTATTTTGTAAAATTAAGATATTTTGTTGATATTTATGTTCTAAAAAATAATAAAAAAATAAAAATGAATGATTTGACTTGTAAATATTTGTGTTATAATGTATCATTTTAATTTTTGAGCATGAAAAGGATAGATTATAAATTTAAAATTCCAAAAGTGGTAACCAATTTGGTTTTAATAGTTTAGCCCCCGAATCCATGATATCTGGTTTTTAAAAGTTTGGTTTTTAAATCAAATTTTCGCAGACTAGTAGCTAAGTTAGGTACAACCGACCCATTGATCCTAGCTTTTATTTTTTCCCGATTTATATCGGGTGGCGACTCTAAAAGTTTTTTTTTAAATTAAAATTTCTCTTAACCCCTAGTCGAGGATTCATGTTAAATGGGTTCGGGTTTAATGTGAATCGGGTTAGGAGAAATGAACCAGATAGATTAGTGGAAAAATCCAGGCTCGACAGCAATCTTTCAAGCATGCTTTGTTCAAGTCGATGTACTCTTCGAGAATTCGCCATTTGCCACTGAACTTCTTGACTAACACTACATTACCCACCCAAGTAGGGTACTTCTCTTCCCTGATGACTCCATCTCGAAGCAACTTCTGAAATTCCTCTTTAATGGTGGCCTATCTCTCAGGGGCAACATGTCGGATTTTTGTCGGACCAGCTTGAGTGTTTTGTTAATGTTAAGTTGATGCGTGATGATGTTAGGGCTTATGCCTGTCATATCGGCTGATGACCAGGTAAACACATCTCTTTTTGCTTTCAGAAAGGTAATAAGTCTTTTTTGACATCACGGTGAAGGGTTGCCCCTATTTTGACCGTGTGGTTGAAGGTGTTGTCAAGGACAACCTCTTCCCTGAGTTCAGCTAGCTCACTATGCTGTTCGAGTTTTTGCCCAGGCTCTGCTTCGATCATGCATATACGATCTCTTTTCAATGGTCTAATATACAATTGTTGAGACTGTTCTTGGTCTCTTCGGCACACACCTACTTCCACTGTGGTGGGGAATTTGGCTTTGAGGTGAGGCTGGGAGACGATCATAGAAATATGGATTGAATGCTTCTTCCCACATATCATGTATATGGAAACCAATAGTCAACTATAAGAAAAACAATCAAATGTTCGATACCGTATGGCTCTTCACCAAGCTCAAGGGGTAGCATTATGATGCATCGAGGCTTAACAGGTCGATTGTCGAATCCATACAGTTCGTGATCATACGACCTTAATTTTGGCTTTAGCTCATGTTTCATCTATTCGTGAGCCTGGTTAAAGAGTATGTCCACGTTACTTACAGTGTCGATTAGTATCCTTTTGACCTTCCATTCTGATATTCGAGTAATGATAACGAGGGCATCCTAATGTGGGGTTTGGATTCCGTTGTAATCCTCGCCGGAAAACAAGATAGTAGAATCCATCCTCAACTTTTAGGTTGCCACATTCAGCACCAATCGGGACGTATTAGGTGGCAATTCAGCCTCGTCTAGGTGATAGGTCCACCAATTATGGTGTTAATCTTGTTGTGACACAACCGGCGAGGATGTGGGTGGTCCAAGGTGGCCAACGTCTTCTTAGATTTGTCAATTTTCCTTTTTTGTGCTAGAGGTTCTGATTTTAGGTCACCAATTATGGTTCCATTTCGGTACACTAAGTGCCAACACAAATGTTCTAATTCTAAAATGTGGCCCTCGTCGATGGGGCTAGCATTTGTGAAAATGGTTAGATCGTGATGCAGCACTTTAAAGGCTTTGCCATCGATGGCGCGAGAGATAAATGGTAAAGGAGTAGAATCACCTTGGTTCCTGGTCCATTAGGCCTGTGCATTATGAGAGGACGGTTTTATCACCCGAGGTTCTAGGATTGCTCTTTTGAAAGAAGTGGATAGGAGGTAACAGGAAAGTGTTTATAGGTGTTTAGTGGTTGTTTTCCCACAGATAGTGTCAAAATGTTGCACGAGCCTAGTCTAAGCCGCTAAAGATTGCTCTTGCAAACATCAAAGACAGATCAGAGGGGCGCCAGGGGTTGCCTAGAATGGTCACTCCGATGCTCAAGTCAGTCTATGGGTGAAGTCTGGGTAGTGCAAATAGAATGTCAGGTATGTTTTTTTTTTTATATCTGTACTCTATATTATTTTTCCTGTTCACTCCTTACTCCTTTTGTGCCCTTGCCAAAAAGGAAGGGGGGGGATTTATAGGGTTCTAGGATCATACCAGAAACCTAGTATAAGGTTTTGTATTAGGTGCAGAAGTGGTACTTGGATAAGAGGGCTTAGCATCATGGAGCACGGCTGAGCTGTCGGTGTCCCCTTGGCCACGAGATGTGACTAGGTCGTGAGATGAGGAGATGAGGTCGAGCTAGATCGAGGATGAGCTGATCGACCCAGCAAGCTGATGAGCTCAAAGAGATGCTCTGAGGCATGGGCTTGAGGTCGAGTCCTGTACCAGCTCGTCTAACTGAGGTGTTATGTTCTTCGAGATGAACTAGCTCCTTTCTTCTATGGGTTGTTGAGGGCGAAGGTTATTGGGGCCAAAGATCAAGTGGGCCTAAGGCTATATTTTACCGTCAACAGTGGTAATACAAAAGACCATTTGAAGAATATTGTAAAGTTTATAAGATTATCGCACTATCATAGAGACAGTGAAGTGCATGTTATCTCATGCTAAGTTGCCTAAATCATTTTGTAGTGAAGCAATGAAAACAACTATTGATCTGATAAATCTATCTCCCTCTTATACTCTGGATGGAGATATCCCAGAGAGAGTTTGACACATAAAGAAATTTTTTATGAACACTTACAAGTGATTTGGTTATAGGGCATTTGCACATATCTAAATGATGAAAGAGCAAAGCTAGATGCAAATTCAAAGTAGTGTATTTTTCTGGGTTATGCACATGATGACTAGGGTACATGTTGTGGGATCCAACAAAGAAGAAGATTGTTAGAAGCAGAGATATGGTCTTTCTTAAAGACTAAACAATTGAAGATACTGAGAAGCTTAAAAAGTCTAAATCCATGGATGAGATCCCTATAAATGTAGATCCAGTGCCCTTAATTGAAGATTTTAATGATGGAGGAGATGTGGAAGACATAGTTGAAGAGCCCGAGAGCCTCATCAGCAGATTGAGTTGAGGAGACCTTCAAGAGATAGAAGACCATCGATGAGATTCAGTCCAGATGATATATCATGTTGACAGATGGGGGAGGGCCTGAATGTTATCAAGAAGCCATGGTATATGAGAAGAAAAGAAAATGGGTCAAAGCCATGAAAGAAGAGATGAAACTTTGCATGAGAACAAGATTTATGATCTAGTGGAATTGCGAAAGAGCAAGAGACCATTGAAGAATAAATGGGTATACAGAGTGAAGACTGAAGAAAGTAGCTCGCGACCAAGATACAAGGCAAGACTAGTTGTGAAGGGGTTTAGTAAGAAGAAAGGTATTGACTTTGATGATATTTTCTCACCAGTGGTGAAGATATCTTCCATTAGGGTTGTTCTCAGCATTGCAGTCGATTTGAACCTAGAGATTGAGCAGATGGATGTGAAGACGACATTCCTTCATAGTGACTTAGAGAAAGAAATCTACATAGAACAGCTTGAAGGGTTTAAGGTCAAGGGGAAGGAGTACCTTCTTTGCAAATTGAGGAAGATCTTCCATAAGTTGAAGCAAGCTCTAAGGTACTGGTACAAGAAGTTTGATTCCTTCATGATTAATCAGGGTTACACCAAGACTCTATTAGACCATTGTGTTTTGTTAAGTTTCCTAATTTGGTTTTGATGATAACAAAACATGCACAAGTGTTTACTAACAAAGTTATTAAGTGTATAGCTTTCAAGTATAAAATATATGAGAAGACTAAATTGATCAATTAAGATTGATTAGAAGCTTTATAGAAGAAGTTTGTCAAAGAAAGATTCAACTCAGAGAGTAATTCAAAATCTATCTAGAAAGCTTGTCAAGAAATTTGCAACATTTATAAGGTAACTTAGAAGGTAGACCTGCTGCTTGTCAAGAAGACAGTAAAACTCAGAAGGTAACTTAGAGAGTAGACCTTCTACATGAAAAAATCTGCCGAATCACGAACAAAACATGGCAGATTGAATTTTCTAAGGATTCTTTATGGATTTGAAGACCCAAATTCGAAGTTGAATATATTTAGGTAATACATTCAAATATGTTCCACAAAGTTGGTTGAAATATCCAAAGGATCCATGTTTACTAATTAAAGAAGATTCAAGTTTTTGATAGCGAGTACAAGTTATTCAAAGTTCGTTGTTTCTTTCAAGACATGTCCATTTCGGTTTTCAAGTCTAAAAATAGTTCAGGTTGTCATAAAGAAGTTCATTATTCAAAAGATATCAACGTGATATTTCTATTAAAGGAATTCAAATTTGAAGTTGATTTTTCGACAACAAGATATGGTCCTATTTCTATATGATATTAATGTGATTCAAAATTAAAAAGGTATCAAAGATTGTTTTACTTCAAAATTTGGTCCTTAACCTTTCAGATCTTACCTCAACACTCATTCATAGCAAGAAAGGAATTAACATCCAGTTTTGCAATTTGAAATACATGAGAATTCTTATCCCTATCAAGCGCACAAAATTAAGAGCAAAGATCATTAGCCAACCTTATGTAATTTTATCCGTTAGAAGATCTGACCATAAGACATCGTTAAAAACAAAGAAGCAAAATATTAGAGAATCAACTCAATGTTCAAATTATATTTATGTAACGCCCTAGATTTTAATTTAGGCATTACTTTCACGTATAATACTTAAGTATATTATACGCTCAGGCTTCCTAGAATGATATGTTTATTTTGAACATTGCAAACCGATTTTAATTGATGAAATCCTATAATTCATTTTTTTTTTTTGAATTGGATTTACATTTCACAAAATAAATTAAAAAAATTTTATAAACTACTCTCATGAGTAGATTAATTATCAATTACAAAATCATACCATCAGGTATTCCATATATCTTTCATGATGGTAAACAAAGCTTTAAACCTTTAAATACAAAACAGGGTACTAAACCAAGCCCTTAAAGAAAATACAGACTTTCAAGATAAATCTAGCTCTATAACAAAACCAAAACCAAAACAAATACAAATGAATCCATGGTCCTCACTCACTCACTCTCCTTCTCAAATCTCTAAGATCTTAAACAATGCCCATAACAAAAGTCAATCAACATCATCATCGCCAACATTATCATCATAACATCAACAACAACATCAAGATCATCAACAATCATCACCATCTAATCATTAATCATCAACCCCCATCATCTTCAAGATACCTAAAAAAGAATAACAATAATAATAAGGAGCTAAAGCTCAGTAGACATAACAAAGCACACACAGAATGTCACACGAGCCTAACTAAATGCATAACAAATAACAAGTTATTATCTTTAATTTAAAGTAAACAAATCGATATGGGAGTACTCACACTTTAGAACAATCCAGGAAAATGATTTTCCATCTGTGGCCCACCACCACAGCAATTGAGGAGCGCGCCAATAGTCCCCATAGGTGACTACCCCAAAGCAGAAATCTAGGAGTCCTGAATAACCATAGCTATTAAGAGGTTGATATAAACAACCCGACTAATTGTATCTTCGATAACCTCACAAGAAAATAGCTTCATCCAGGGCTTATAGTCATTACATGCTCTACTCATCCAGTCCATAACATCATCGAGTTCAGTCATTCCCATAAACATGAACCAGATCATTTATTTCTTTTCGAGCCTAAGTTGACGTTACACCGATACCATATGCTCCATCGACTACTTGCTTTACACTAATGGAAGTCATTGTATCATAATGAGTGGCCTAAGAGCCTAAACTACCGTGTCTATTTAGACAAGATGCCACTCTTCAAACCGGATTCAACAGTAAAAGCATAACCATCACTCATTTATTAATCGAGTTTAAGTTTTAATTCGTTTTAGGGTGCCTATCTTAACAATCATCACGTAAGTTACTACGTACCTTTCATATTATAAATCCAAACAGGGATAGAAGTCAGATCAGAAGCTAACTCATAAGATATATCAAATATCCATATTTGTAGATTCAAGAATTTAAACTTGTATAAGAAATTGTACTCATCATCCATTTATCTTAAACTTTATTAAGACCTTATTTGATTAGACATCAAATAGGAACCCCGCTATGGCTGCGAAGATCGCGCACCAAGATACGAATGGTTTTCCTTTGTCTACCAAAGTATTTCTTTTCACTTTGATTAGAGTCATTTATTACAAAAGCATCATCACATCATTCATATTCAAATCAAACAAGCATTTGAAACAACATATTCTCCATATTAGACTAAGGTTTATCATAACATATTAATCTAATCCAATTTTAGTTATTAACCCATTTTAACTTAATCTAAGCAAATCAATTAGAGTCAATCATTTAATTCAATTATTAAGCTAAGTTGATCAAATTTAATCAACCTAATCCATTTTAACTTATTCAAGCCCATTTAGTCAAGTTAGACCAAGATTATTAACTAATTCATTTTATAACTAAGATTCATATTAACTTAAGTCTATTTTAGCATAATCTCGGCTAAATTGATTAAACTTAATTAATCTAATTCATTTTAGTTCATTCAAGTTTATTAAGCCAAGATGAACTTAAATTATTAACTAAGTTCATCTTATATCCAACTCTATGTGAAATCAAATTATCTATTAAATCTATAAATTCACTAAACTCATACTTAATCATATCATTCAACAAACGTAACACATCAAATATCATTTGTCTATCTCATTTTAGCTCAAAAAGATTCATTTTATACTTAACTACTCGCTTTTATCTAGTAAAATAAGTTTTCAACTTTGTTTGAAAACATAGTAGCTGGAAAGAATTAAAATTTAAGCCTTAATATTTTTTGAATTTGCAAAAACTTAAAACATGAAAGTTGCAAACCAAATTTTAAGCTTTCCAACCAATTTGAATCACTTCAATCCAAGTTTGTATGAAAAAGTTATGATTAAATCACGAAAACATTGTTGCACTACCAGGGCTTATCATGCCCGTGATTAGAGTAAAAATGCATGATTAGAGGCTATCACGCCATTGATCACACTCGTGATTAGATAAAAATGCATGATCAGAGGCTATCACATCCTTGATCATGCCCGTGATTGTCCTTAAACTTCAAATCTGAAAGAATAACGAGTGTGATTACACACGTGATTGCTCCCCTGTGTTGATTTTCAACGTTTTTCCTTTGTCTTTACTTCAAAATTCAACTTCTTAACTTTGTCATATTTCACTCAAAAAATTACATAAACAACATACAAATCCATTTTAAGTTTAAGTAACTCTTCTATACTCATCCAACAACTTCAAACACCATCAACCCCACAACTACTATTCATCATCTTCTCCAATATGCATAAACCATATATATGTATCATTCATCCATTTTTATCACAAACTCAACCTAAATCTAGCATCAATGCATCATATATACATGTAAACAACAATTAAGACAAAGAAAACAACAAAAACTTATCATAGTAATAACTCAAACTTCTTGATTGCTTTTATCACTACTCCGCTTAAGTTCTTGAAGCTTCTCCTATAATGATTACCACCTTCTATCTGTATTTCTATCCTTGATTCCATGATCTTGTTTAACTTAAGATTTTGGAGTTGAAATTGAGAGAAATAAGAGAGAAAGAGGAGGACAAAGGAAAGAAAAAAGAAACAGGAAAGGAAAGAATGAAAACAGAAAAATGAAAAAAGGAAAAGGAAATAAAAAGGTAAAGATAAGGATAAATTAAATATATTTTCAAAATAAGGTTTAGATTTAAACCTTTTTGGTAATTATATTAAATATCAACACTAATTAGAAAATAATTTGAGAATTTATTTATACAAATAAATATCTTGATTTAGAAACACAATTTGGAAGCTCAGTTTTCAAGAAACTGATATTTGAATCAAGTTTGGGTTTTAAACTGATATTTTTAGATAGGTAAATGAAATCAAAATTGATGGGAATTGAAGATATGGTAACCAAAATGAAATTTGAAGGTTTAGAAGTTTGTAAAAACATATAATTTGAAAGTTTAGGATTTAAAGATTTAATTTTCAAGAAAGGAGGTTATATTTGTAAAATTAAAAGAGAAAAAAAATTCCAATTTGTAAAGAATAGTTATATAAAACAATTAAACAATTAGAGAATAGATAATCTAAATCTCAATTTCAAATTAACCTACTTACTAATTTAATTACATCGATTTGCCTATTCATTTTCTATTATTTATTTGTTTTACTCATTTAAATTATCTAAACTATATTTACAATTAATTATCTATTAGATTATTCAACTAAGCCATCCTAATTTAACTAGGTTAGGACGTAGGGTATTTCACTTTATCTACCCGTTGAAGACTTTAGGATAAATATATCATTGGAGATTCAAAGAGATGTATAGAGAAAAACTTGCGTGAAAGAAAGCTCCATTTACTGCGAACTCTTTAGCTCACTTGTGCTCATATACTATTACTTTAAAAATTTCTTTACATGCACGAAATTTAAGAGGATACTTTAATTATTCATTCCTCATTTGATTTTGATTACTTTGTGTGAGATAGATTACAAGTAGACTTTGAGTTCAGAGATAGCTAGTGTTAGTGTGAAGTCTGATAGAGTGAATTGAGATACTACTTTTTAATCGTTTTATATTGGATATAGTGGAACATATAGATATAGAATACGGGTTTCCACTTGGAGCTGGAAGAGAGGACTAACACTCAAGGCGGAACCTCTATAAATCATTGGATAAACTTCTCTTACCCTTCTCTTTAATTTTCGTGTTCATTTAATTATTTATTGCGATTGCAAGAGCAAACTCAAAGCCATACTTCTTTATAACTACTTGGGGTAGTGTTTTAAAGTTTGGTAAAATAAAGTTAAAGTTTTTGTTTTAAGAAACCAATTTATCCCCCCTCCCCTTTTTTTGGGACCAACATGTTTTCGTTAAGAAGTTTGCTAGTGGTGAGTTTTGTATACTCCTACTATATGTAGATGATATGATGATTATTGGCCATGATGCCAAGAAGATACAGAATCTGAAAATTGAATTGAGTAAATCTTTCAAACTTAGGAGCTAGAAACCAAATTCTCAGTATAAGAATCATTCGTGACAGGAAGAGTTAGAAATTATGGTTATCATAGGAGGGATACCTAGAAAAGGTATTGGAGAGATTCAACATGAGCAAGGCGAAACCTGTTTGTTCTACACTTGCAAGTTACTTCAAACTCAGTTCTCAACAGTATCCTAAAAGTGAGGCACACAAAGAAGACATAAAGAAGATACCATATGCTTCAGCTGTTAGTAGTCTAATGTATGTTATGGTGTGTACTAGATCGGATATTGCTCATGATGTTGGTATGGTTAGTCACTATCTCTTGAATTTAGGTAAAGAGCATTAAACTACTGTAAAATGAATTCTTAGGTATCTTGGTGGTACTTCTAGGTTATATTTATAGTTTAGTGGTAGCAAGTTTGTATTAGAAGGGTTTTTAGATGCTGATATGGTTGGAGATCTAGATTGTAGGAAGTCCATTTCAAGTTATCTGATTACATATGCATAAGGAGCGTTGTCTTGGCAATTGAAGTTGCAAAAGCGTGTTGCACTATCTACTACTAAAAGATAATGTATTGTTGTGATTCAAGCTTGCAATGAAGTCTTGTGGATGAAGTAATTTTAAAGGAGCTAGGTTAGGAGCAAGAAGACTTAAGGCTGTTTTGTGACAGCCAGAGTACTATACAACTCAATAAGAATCCAATGTTCCATTTGATATCCAAACACATTGATGTTAGATATCATTGGATTCAAGATGTATTGGAATCAAAGCTTTTGAAGCTTGAGAAGATCCATATTGATGATAATGCTTTAGATATGATGAGTAAAGCTATACCCAAAGACAAACTTGTTTGCTGTAGATAGACAATAGGTGTGATGGAACAGTTTATTGGGTTATAAATTCAACCCGTGTAGGTCTATAATTAAGGAAATTCTAAGTATGTTACATATACTTAGAAGAAGACTTAGATAATAAGGAGATTTGTGCAAACAAACGAGTTAGATTAATGTACACTAGCCTTCAGAGGACTAAGTTACTGGCCTTTGAATGTCAAATGCCAGCTTTGAGTTGGAATTTTTTTTCGAAAGCACGCTTTAGGAAAGGCTAGCGGCGTCGGAGTTGTCAAATGCTGCTAACCTTCATTTTTCTTATGCGTATGTGTGCTTTCCCTTTGTGTTTCCATATAAATACTCCTTATTTATCTTAGGGTTTTTTGTGGAAGCTATTCCTAAATCCTAGAGGGAGAGTCTAGAGAGAGAGAGAGGCATGTTGTTGTTGAAATCCACCATTGTGGTGAGGATTTGAGTGATCCACTAGTGTTATCTAGTGAAGAAAAACTGTTGTATCTCATTATTATTGATATTGGAAGTTAATTTGAGTTGTGGTCTGGTGGTTTTTCCCCAATTGTGGTTTTCTACATAAAATCATGGTGTTGAATTTTTTTTATTACTTTGTTCATTGTTGTTATTCCATTTGTAGGAGGAAAAATCTATTTTTTTATTACAGGTTATTGAATGATTTTTCCTAACATAATTGAACAAAATCAATCAAACAAAAAACATCGTTTTTTTTAAAACAATTTAATTTAAAATATTCTCAATCCGAACCAATCCGTAAATTTATGGTAGGTTTGAATAGGTAAACTAAATCAATTTGTTAAACTCTAACCAAATCGTTTTAGAGAAACATAAAAATACTATAAACTTTGTTATGATCATTGATTAAATGTCATATATGCTCTTGTGATTTTATTAAAATATTTATTATATGACAAATATTGGTTAAAATTAACTTGTTCCTTTTTAAAATTATTTTTTAGGTAAAAGATATTTTTCAGTTGGTAACATGTTGTTTTTTGTTAATCATTTGAACTTTGTGGAATATGAATTTTGTTATTTAGTTGTAAATCTTATAATATATTAATTATTCATTAGGTTTTGTTAGCATATCACTTTTATTCATAGATGACTTTTGTTAATAGATAAATTTTTTTAGGCCAATTTTGTTTATAGATGGTTATGTGGATGATATTTTAGAGGACTATAGATTATATGTTACTATGTATTAGTTACTAAGTGTACTTTATTAGTGGATAATTTACTAGTGGCTAAATGATTCTATGGGGACTATAGGTTATGGATATGATAGATTTATGAAGTATTTTACTTACAATTCGCAATATGAACTTTGTAGATTAATTTCAATATTTAAATATTCGTACAAATGTAAAATATAGAACAAAGTTTTTTTTTTTTTAAATTAGAATTTTGATTCAATCCATAATTCGATTTGAACCAAACCAATATTTAATGTTTTGGTTTAGGACAGGAAAAAAAACTATAAATTATGATTTGGTTTGGTTTTTAGTGAAAACGAAACCAAATCGATTCGTGCCAACCCCTACTATTAATTTTTACACTAATCCGACAAAATTATGTCGTCTCATACTCAGAATCATATGTAACCCCATGCACATACACACACACATATGAAATGATATCCCCTATATATAAGATTTCACTATAGGTATAAATAAGAATACAAGTTAGCAAACACACATAATTAGATACTAAAATCATGTAGTTAATTCATTTAAACCACTACCTTCTAAATCATATAGTTTCTTTAAGGTTGTCACCCTTTCAAGCAGTAACTCACTCATAATCACCATTAATAACACATAATTAGTCATCTTATCCATTGCAAAAAAATAATAAAGAAGAAAAGAAGATATGGAAACAAATAAACCAATCTAATAATAATATATCTCTTTTCTTCTTCACTCTAAAATATTCTCTTTATTCACAGACTCTTCCTTCCATGCACCCTTCACACTTTTTAAAAAGAAAACCTAAAACAATATTTATAAGCTAATAGAAATATCTAGGATTACACAAAATATCTCATTTCACATAATTACTAAAAGTACATAGCTAGAACACGACCGCGCTTTAACTAATGCTTACTATAAAAGAAAAAAAAAACTTATTTTAACTTATCTTTAATGATTTTTGTCAATTTTTCTAATGACTTACAATAATTGCTTCTTGCAAATCTTAGGGATATATAATCTACTCTTTAAGATTTTCGTAATCTCCAAATCACTCAATCACCATCAAATTCTCATTTCTTCCTTCAAAAAATCCTAAAATAAAATAACTACCAAATAAATAATAATATCAAGTATATTTTTCTGAAATATATAAAATAACCCATAATATCCTTTGTAGTACTAATATATATGTATATATGAAAACGAGTCATGAACAAGGCCATCAAACTTACCATCTAACAATTAAAGTAATCATAGAACGTAATGCAGAGGTTTCACAATTATCTATATATCCAAGGCATTTAATAACTTATAGGACTGGTCTCATAATAAAATGGAGGTGCATAAATTTTTTTTTTTTTTTCTTAAAATAAAGTTTGTTAATAAGTTTTAATGTTCCGAAACTATGTATCCATAGATATTTCTTGCAATTGCATGTTCCTATATATGAAAAAAAATGTAATGAATAGAATCTAGGTTCAATTCATATAAGTAATTATGTGTATATAGGTTTCAAAAGTTAACACTCATCCATCCTCGTAGAGGAAAAAAAGAAAGGAAATTCGCAAGGGGATTAATCATAAACTGTCAATGGACCTTGTAGCCTAGTGACATCCAGTCTGGTCCTCATCATTAAGGTATAAGTTCAATTCCCGCATTAGCGCATTGTAATAATCTTATATGGTTGCTTTGTAATTGCCCTTATAGGCTTATCTAAGGAAAAAAAAAAAAAAACCATAAACTTCTGTTGGATTTAATAAGTAAAAACTATTTATTTCAAAAGGCCTCTTAAATTATCCATTTTATTTTATTTTTCTTTATTCTCAACATTATTTTATTTAATTTAGCCAATCTTTAATCTTAAAATTAACCTGGCTAATTTTACTTATGCTTCCGCTTTAATCTCAACATCAAGTATGGCTAATTATAGAATTGATCCTAAACTGTAATTTTTTCATTGTATCCATAAATAATTCTGCTGCATTCCATAAGCATTCATGTATACACTACTAGCATTTTATGAAAGTCAAATGCATCAAAATGGAACTCTTGCATATATCCCATCCTAAGTCAAATAGAAAGAGTAGTTCCCTATAAATTTACATAAAATGCCAATTATATTCACCTCTATCTAAACATTTTTTTCTTCCAAGATCATCATCCTTGATAGGGCGGACCTAGGGGGTGGGGGACCAATGGAGCCCGGCTCCCCGACCTAGAAAAATAATTTTTAAATATATTTTTAAAAAATATGTTACATATATTATAAAGAGATAATAATGATAAAACTAAGTGTGGTGATTATTGAATAGATTATATCTAAATATATTTTATGATTTATTTTAATTATTGTTTGAATGTTTTTTTATGACGTTTTTTTTTAAATATTATATTGAAATCATTATTTTCTTAAATATATAAAATGCAATATAATTGTAATAGCAAGTGAATATAAATAAATAATTTTTAAGATTAATTAATTAAGATGGCTCTCATCTATTCTATGTTCACCCTGATCCTTGGATTGGCAATGAACTACCAAGTTTCCCTGCCTAGATGGTTTTTGATAGTAACATAAACCTCAAGAATATAACCGTGATCATATGAAACCATTAGGTTAAAAAAACTAAAAACTATGACCGATAATGGTTTATCACCTCATATCTATTTTCAAGGTGGATATTGCCAACTTGGTGAAGTTGATGATGGTGGTGACTATTTTGATACTGTGAAGTTTGGTGTTCAATGAATAAAAATCATGAATCTTTTATATATTGCTATATTGACCTTTTGGTTAATGGCATTTAGGTAGATTAAAAAAAAAAAAACAACATCTTTAAGGCAATGCCATTTACACATTATTATTCAAATGGGGTATGCACGGGTCACAAAATTCATTAAAGTATCAATGCTACATTAATTTTTAACTAAGTGTCTCCAAGTTTTCTCAATAGACTATTATTCATACTTTATTTGACTCATTTTTTGAAATATTGATTCATCTTTTTAATCTTGAAACTTAATTTTTAATATTCTTTTGAGCTATTATCTTAAATACCTTCCAAATATTGAAATCTCTTTTGAACCACTGGAAACAATGTCTTGAATGAATTCACCTCAAATATTAATGCCTTTTGGCTTAATTTATCCATTTAAAAGGTATGGGCAAAATACAAATCAAATAATTATAATAAATGTAATTACAATTTATCAAAGTTATATTTTGCATAAAAAACTTGGATATTATATTATATTTCAATTAGAAAAATTATATAGGAAGACTAATATATTTATGGATAGTTCATAAGATAACACTTCAAATGGTTTTAAAAAAATAGTCAACATTATATAAAGTGGTTCAGGTAAAGTATTTTCATACCTATTTGCCACCGTTTAAATCATTGATCCATTTTAATCATTCAAAATATGGATTTTATTTAATCTACTTTGTGGAGCATTAGCTTTTTTTTTTATTTTTTATTTAACTACTCAAAATACAAGACATTTCGTTCTTTATTTGATATTTCCTCCATATGTTGATTCTTCATGTGTAAATTACCCATTTCAAGGGCATATACATCATATAAGATAACATTAGAATTTCAAATGCATTTACTATCTATTCACTTCGCCAAATAAGTAAGATGTAATGAAATTTCTATTATCGAGGAATGAAAATAGAGCTATAATATCATTTTTCTTCTCAATTTCTTATTTAAATGGGATTATTTTCAAAAAATGACAATTCTAGTATTGATTGTCATTGATAGGTTTGAATAAAAAATTACTATTCAATATTTTTTATATAATATGAATTCCTTATGAAATCAATTTTACAATTAACTAAACACTGAAATAGTTATTTATAAGAAATAAGATTATAATGAAATTGCAATTATAGCGAAGTAAATGAACAATTGATGTACCCTTTCTTAATATTTAGACTTTTTATGAGTGTAGTAAGTTATTTCAATATGAATTTATTTATTTAGAAACTCTTATATTAAAATAAACTTGATTACATCTAACGAATCAAAGAGATCATAGTTTGAAGTCCCATTTAGAATAGGCACATCTTTTTTAGAAAAGTTGAACTGTCCTTTTAACAGATGACGAAAAATCAGATTTTGGCCAAAGAGGAAATCACATGGAGATAGACAATAACCAAAAAAAAAAAAAAAGGAAAAAAAAAGCCACTTATTCTAATATTATTAGCAAATTTATATCTGCCTGATCACCATGTCTTTGAGCTACCCACATATGTAGGCCTAAATTTTGCGAATGTAAAATAGTAATGTGCATGGTTCAATAAAGATGAGAATAATAGAAAGGTCCAGAGCACAACCTACCACCACAATTGGTAGTTTAATACTTTTGCGGGAAAATTTTATGGTCTTATTATTAATTTTAACAGGATCGATTTCATCATTATTCAACAGCTCACATCATATCAATCGTGATCGAACCATTAAAATAGTTAATATTTTAATTATTATATTTATTTTAACAATTAGATGATTGATTGAATCATCCATCCAAAACTCCCACTCTTGAGAACCATTTATCTCCAATTAGATCAATTACAAATTAACAGGTCGACTGATTGAGTGTTTTGACAAAAAAGGACTCGAACACTTTCAAACACATCCATGTATCCCTTTTCCATTTTTCACGCACTTTACCTATTGTTAAGGATTCTAGTTTTACAATTTATATTAATATCAAGAATTGATCTGCTACGAGTAACCACATTAGAAAAAAAACAACTTTTGGTGTCGCTACTCTTTAAGCGGCGCGAAGGCGATACTTCTAATTTTTGTGGTTTTTCCATAATCATGTTAGTCTTAAGAGGGTACTGTATTAACTATTAATATACCCTAGTTGGTAATGTCAATGAAAAATATATTCAAGGCCCATGTTTGCTTTTAGAAAAAAAAAAAGAAGCAATTTTTTCGAATTTTTTTTATTTTCATTTGTTTGTTTGGCTAAAAATATTCATTTAAACGGAAAGCATTTTCCCATGTAAAAAAAAAAATAACACTTTTTAGTTAAATGATTTAAGCTTGTGTAATGTTTCAAAGTATACTATGTAATAAATTATACTTTAATTGCACACTAGACTATGTTGTACATAAAATCAATTCAAAAGCTGTAAAGTTTTTTCACATATTTTTATAAATTACAATCAAACACATAAAAATATGTCATTTTCAGGATAATATTTTCAATGAACAACATATTTATGATATGACAAGAAATTTTCCTTAAAACAGAATGAGTATAAGTTACATTTCCTTAATGATCATATTATGCTTATTGTCAACTTATATGACTAGTTTGTTAAGAGTATCGAGCAATTTATACCATTTATATATAAGGCATATACATTGTGGGTAATGGACATATAAATATTTGTGAAGCCTTGAAATTTCTTGGTGCATTCAAGTCAATAGCCTAGGAAATTTTCTAAAGATATCCTTCACACCCTAAATTATATAACCAAAGATATTGAAAGTAAGATCAACATAACCCCAATGTGAATATTTAAACCCTGATCATAATTCATATATCGAACTCTACAATTAATTCAACAAACCTCATACACACCAAAAACAAAGAAAATTGGTAGAGGTCTTATCTAAAAATAAAAAATTACCGGCATGGATTAGTTTTTGTTTTCTGTTTTTTTTTTTAACCACCTCAAATTCCATAAAACTCAAACCGAAGATAATCTAAAAATCACATTTCAAACCAACATGAACCTAAGATTAAATCCCTAATGTAATTACTAATACGCTAAACCAATCAACTCAATACGATGAAAGCAAACCAAAATGACCCTATAAAAAAGTAATATAAACTTCAAACATAAAATTTAGAATTACAAATTAAAGCAATATCGATAATAAGTGCGATGAACCCAATGGACACCAAAACTTAATAAACCCAATAGAGATAAATTTGGTAAATTCCAAATAGGTAAATTATTTCAATTATCCTTGGAAACAATAATGATATCACTAAAATTCAAGTGTTATATGAACAAAATTAGGTACATCAAACGTATATAAAAAGCCATGATAACTCTATTTGCATGGTTAATTAATCTACATCTAAATCCTAAGCAAGTAATTTCTTTTTGAACATAAATCAATAAAATAACATAACCTACCTTACAAACTAGACCAAGCCAGCCATGATAGGTAGGGAGGGTTCCTTGCAATTTACATATTGTCAAATTAATCAAATTTAAACAACACTGAAATTAACATGACTATTCTACTTGAAAGTACAAACCCTAGCAACTACTAACTACCCTCTACAGAATGGAGTCATTACATATAAGATGACAACTCAAGCAATGTTATTTCTTCTTGGTTCTTCTAAATGAAAATCGGCCATTCTGCTTGTATATATAATCCCCACGTATTCCAAATCTTCCTCTCCTGCACTCTTTATTCCCTCTTTAAAGCACTTACATTATCTTACATTTTTCTCTCCCCTTTTCCAATTGAGAAAGCTCCACACATCTAACCCACCTTCTTGTCCTTCTTCTTCTTCAACTTATCTTGCTGGGGAACTACCACACTCAAATTTTAAACTCTTTCTAAAAGCGCAAAAATCACCAGCCAATAAAGCAGGTGTATATGCAACAATGAAAAAATGCTAGTGAGAACCAAGTCAAACCACATGGAGTTTAAGTTAGTTACTAGATTTGAATTCTTCCCTAATCTAAGAAAATCAAATTTTTTGAGTTTTCAAATTTTAATCTACTTAAAATTAATTCTAAAATTACCTCTACAATTAACACTAAATTTAACTACTAAAAACTACTCAGAGCACTAAATTACCATTGAAAAATGCTGTCAATTCACAAGTGTGAGATTATGTGATGGTACTATCAGGAGTTTCTATCATTGCTTTGTAATTATAATTGGGTTTGTTCAATTAGGTTTCATTAAATTCATAAGAATATTGGCTCCTTTCTTGAGTTGGAAAATTTTAATTATTGCATAAATATTCCTTTCAAGTAATCTATCTATAATCACCACCTAGATAACATTTTTCTAACAAATCATGTTACTCGAATTGAATTTAAGATTCAAGCATGTGTCCATGTCCTAAACCACAAATTCAATCGCATTAAGATCATGAATTCTAAGATTCAAACCAAAATCACACGTATTCATGTCGATTTTGAGATTTTATTTTGTATTTCAATAAGATTTTTAAATCCCTTTTGAGTATCTCAAATCTTAGTTTATAAGAAATTTATAAACAAATTTTATCTCATGAGTATTGAAATAAAAATCAAAATTCCAATTCAACAAAACCCACTATAAGACCAAATCAATTACTCAAAAAATCCATCACAAAATTCCACTAAATTAATCTAGCTCATACTCAGAATATCATTTGTTCATTAGATAAGCTAAATACTACTCATTTTACAAGATAAAGATATCAACACACCCAAAATCACAAGAATCTCTTCTTAAGTTTTTACGGCCTAGCTCTTCAATGATGAACTATGCCCACGACACAATAGATGATGGAGATGAATGGGAAAAGTGTGTGGGAATGTGGTAAGTGTATGGCTGATAAGTGGAAATGAAATGAGTGATAAATGTAATGAGGGTGAATGGTAGAGAATAAGTTCAATGAGATTATAATGAATGGGTTTATGAATGTATTCTCCATGTGTGACTTGTTCCAAAAAGTAAAAAATAATTCTAAGGCCTCTGTGTGTGTGAAGTATATGGCATATATAAGTGAAGTATGGGGCATGTATATTATGTGTAAGTGATGTATTTTGTATAGAGTAGGTATATTTTGTAATATGTTTGGTAGACGGAATGTAATGTGTATGTGTTGTATTATGTGTAGGTGTATGGTGTCCATTTGACATATGGGCCTCTGTGTGTGTTTTATTTTCTTCTCTTGGTTGCATGAGTGTGTGGGTCTATGTGTAACCCTCGAGTTTTTCCATAAGTTGAGCTTATGGAATAGATTTAAAGTCAATGTAGTTTTAATATGAAAATTTGAATGAATGTTATAGCTACTACATTTAAGTATAATAACATGAATGTATAAGATAAATAATAATAGAGACTCAAATTGCATTTGATTCTTTTAAAGTTTCTTAATTATTTATTTATTTTCAAATTTCTCTTTAGCTAAGTCTGAGAGGGTTAAAACTGCAAGTAACTCATTTCAAGTTGTTTATCAATTATTTCGCTTTTAGACTTCCATAGGAAATTCGATTTCTAAAACTTAATTTCTAAATTAGGAGAAATAATCGATATAAATTTTCACAAGAAAATTTCTATTTAAATAAAAATTCATTTCAAAATTTATAAACCCGTTTGATCAAGCTTTGCAATGATTTTAATTCTTGTTTCTTAATGCATTAAAATTAATACAAGCCCAAATTTATGTGCAAAACCCAAGCCCAATTATTCTTTCATGCACAAAATAAGCCCATTTATCCTTCTTAAGAACCATGCACATGCGCATACCCAGTGATTTTTAATATGCCCTAAAGTCAACATACATTGTCTAAACATTAGAGATAATTATCACTTTTAATATTTGGCAAAAATCACTCCCTTCTTCCCTTAAAGCTGACGCCATTCACAAGTGTGCACACACCACTTTTTCTTCATCTTTTCTCCTTACAAATTCTCTTAAAATTCAAGTTATATTTCCATCAACAAGCCAAGAATCATTTAAGTAAGCTAATACATACTTTCAATTTATTAATTTTGTTTAATAAGTAAGTGTAATTTAATTTTCTTGTTAGTTAATGTTGAATGCAAGGATTGTTGATGATGTTGATATTGGATAGATGAAGTTGGGTGATGAAATTGATGATTCAAGATCTAAATAATGGAGTTTATTTCTAACTTTGTTTGGTTTGCTGAAATTGATGTTGTGTATTATTGACATAGTGTATGTGTATTGGTGTAATACCAATTTAAAGTTGTGGGATATTGGATGAAATTGGGATCATAATAAGTAGTGGGAAAGTGTTAAAAGTTTGGAAAATATGCAAAATATGGAAACAAGATGGCTATTTATAATTTAGGAAAGAAAATAGGTCAGTATGGCCTATTCTGCACGACCATGCTTTGCACGGGGGGGAGGGGTGTGCAGTGAGGTGGAAGGGTGTGTGGAGGGGTAGTAGGGTTTAAAATTTTCATTTTACCGATATTGGAATTCATAACATACACAACTGTGCAAATTGGAAGGGAAGATATCATATTAATTGTTTTTAAATTTTTGTCTTCTTGTTGCCCTCTGATTTGTGCCCCACTTATCTTCTTTGCCCGTTCTGAAGGTAAGGCAGCAGCGACACTGTTCTGTATATTGACCATAAGTTTTTCATCTAAGCTTAGATTGATGTGATTCAAGATGCTATAGAAAAGCTTAAAGAGAACTCTACAACTTTTATGTTCTAAGTTCTGAGATATTCTAAAAAGATAAAGGCTTAAAATGTAATTGTTTCATACTATATTATATTTAGATAAAGTTAAATACCTATTTTTCTAGTTAAGTTAATATAGTTGAGCTTAATACTTTATAATTTCTTAAAGACCAATATGCTAAGAATCTTATAACACAAATTTAGAACACTTAGACACTAATAGACATTCTTGATTAGTTACATACTTAGTAATATATGCTTATTGTTTTATATGATCTATCAACTAAGATTTGGACTTTTCGGTAAACTACTACAACGACTAGCCAAAATGTACGGGTGAGTAATCAAATCTTCTCATATTGTTTGTGATTGTAAAGTAGTAGCACATATTCTTAATTATGATAAAAATTAATTGAATGCATGGGGACTAGGGATATTGTATGCTATATGTGGTATGAACGAGTAACAAATTCTAATATTCAAAGTGATAATTAGTTGCTTGATAATAATTGTGTAATTTGAATTAATGATTGTCTGAACTTGAAGTGATCACTAAATAATATGAAATATAGCTCATTAGACCCTTAAACTTAAATGGACACGCATTGTACAACATCATGAATTGCATTGCATGTATTCACGTCATGTGTTATTGTTTCCATTCTGTAGTGATGCTTTGTTGTATCTAGTAAATCTAGTAAAGGTTTCTATTGGTTTGTCAGCTTTATAGGAACTAATCAGACACCAAAGGATGTTGCCTGGGTTAAAGTTAGTCATGAAAATTTTAATACTTAGTGAAGATTTTAAATTATAAGTGAAGTTAAGATTGTGTTCTATTAATGATATATGATTTTGAAATTAAGTTATCTTTCCTTAGTTCTTATTTCTCCTAGGCCTTAATTACTTGATTCAATCCTTCAACTCCCAAGAGAGGGCATAAATCTCCATAAGTTTGGGTTCCCATCATCCAAACAATGCTTGCTACATATAATTGATTGATGCATTACATATAATTGTTAATCAAACCTTAGCTGATTTTGATGAACTGTGTTAAAAATCTATTATTTACCGAGCTTGTTATGCTTATGCTCCTTTGGACTGTTGTTTATAGGACTAAGAGGAAGACCAAGATCAAGATCAAGTTTGGAGTTAGTATAGAAAATAGAACTATGTGAGTATGATTTTGAAAGAGAACTTTATGTATGTACTGGAGTTTAGAGATAGATGATGTAATAGTATAAGTTTATATTTTGTAATTCCTTTAAGATCCTTTCATTATAAGTGTAATAGTGAAGTATTTAGAGATAAAGTTTGTAAATTTTTCTTGTATGTGATGACTTTAGACCTTATAAAGTTGTTCTTATATATGACTTATATATATGCAATGTCTTTCTTGCTCTATATAACATTCGATCCGATTATATCTGTCTACACCATGGGGCATGTTAGCTATACAATGATTATATACCTTTCTGAAGGCCTCAATTGGTTACATGATACATCGTTATAACTAAAGTATGTTGTGGGGGTATAACAAAAGTTGGTATCAAAGCGTGGTTATAAGAGTAAGAAAGAAATAGAAAAGTATGTTTATGGTACGTAGTTATAAAGTATGTGATATGTGTTATGTATTAGTATTGTTTAAAAGTTGGAATACATAAGAAGAGTTTTAATGTTTGTAATGTTAAAGTTAATTATTTCGAAATTGACTTCGATAGATGCGAATGAAGAGTAAGGAATGCTCAAGCTCTTGCACCAGAGGTTGAATTTGAAGCCTCTCTACTTGCTAAGCAGAGATAAATCGAACCTTAAAATATACCTATGCCACCTCAAGACAAGTTAGAAGCTATCTTAGAAGCTATACAACAATAGAATGCTTTGATTAATAGGCTTTGCAGGGGGGATAGCAACCTGGAGTAATGCCACTAGCAGCTCTGGTTGAGGCACTTGTTGTACCTCTTATTACGCCTCGGAGAATTAGGACTGTTACCCTACCAATTCTACCATTAGCTACTATACCTCAAGAGGTAGATCAATCTATCGAGTTAGTTGCTGAAAGTGAAGCACCACCTCCAAGTGTACATGAAATGCCAATGCATCCACCACCTATACATAAACCTTCAAGAAATTTGTTTCTAGAGTTTATTAGGTGTAATATATATTTTGAAGATCTTTTAGGAAAACCTGAAGAGGTAAGGGATTAGTTAGCACAAGTGGAGAGATCATTCGATGTCTTTTAAGTACCTGATGCTCTCAAAGTACCTTATGGATCTTATCTTTTAAGATTGAGAGCTAGATTATGTGGATTCAAAGGAAAGAACCTTACCCAAACAATTGCATGGGAAGTTTTTAGAAGGGAATTTCTGATGGAATATTTTCCTAATATCCTAAGAGTCAAGTATAGTACGAATCTAATGAATCTGGCTCAAGGAAATCAAAGTATTGATAAATATGAGATTGCTTCAGTTTTCCCCTACAGCTTATAGAGATGGTGATGAGTTAAAAATGCAAGTATTTTATGGAGAGTTTGGAACCACATTATTAGAGAAGATTGGCTGAGTTTGAGATTGATGATTTTTTTATGTTGGTAGAAAAGGCAAGGGATATTGAACGACCCAAAAAGTATAAAATAGAAAGATATAAAAAGCAAGGTCAAGTTTTTAGAAAGAGATCCTATGATAACTTTGGCATTAGTTTTGTTTTGTCACACCCCGAGGGATACTCTAAACGTGGCAATCCGTCATACACAATATTAAAGCTTAGGATGAATTCCTTAGTCATGCAAAAGCTTTCATATTATGCATAAGGCATACAATACATCAGAGGGAACACATCGGAGAAATGCAAATTACGTTGATAACAATTGAATAACAAGTCAGAGGAATACTTAATATTAAACATGGATAAGGTAAATTACAATTCTTAGGGGCATACCTCTGCCGATGTCTTCAAGACTATATAATTACATTTTCCATAAATCTCCAAAATATACACATATCATATATAACTCATAAGGAAATTACATAAAAGTAAATCCATTGTATGTTTCCACCTTTTCCACAAGAGCTCAAAGATTCATCAATGATTTTCTTAATATTTCGATCCTCGAACATGACCGCAAACATACTCATTTCAACAAAATCCTATGGGGGTGTAAGCTTACAATGAGCTTAGTGAGATCTTCACTTTTATTCGTACCATAATTTCAAACGAGCTTATTAATTTTCATGCATATGCTATGCAATAATCACATGATTACACAAATATATATGGTCGTCCGGACACCATATATAAAATGGATTTACCCTCCATATCGAAGATTGGAGAATTTAAGTACGAAGATCCTTGCCATCTTTACTACTAGTCCCCGAGCACTTTGCTTTCAGAGATCGATCGGCACGGCTCATTCTTGGGATGTATCCCCAATACGCCTTAGTTCCCTAATAATGAGCTTGACCTCCAGCCCTTTCAATTCCTTGCGTAAGAGTAGTAGTCCTTATAAGTGACTCAACAGACGCAATGTGTGTCCATTTAATTTATATCAAGGTTGAGTATAATTATGGTAAACTTAAAGGTGATCAAACAATCATCATACGTACATAAGTAACATGTAATATTAACGATATACTTAAACAATCATTTGTCGATTCCAATATGTTTAACATCCATTGTCACACATACATAAAGGCATATACATATAAACTCATATCCCATGTTTGTCCATTTTATCTTGTACTTATAGATCTAATGCAACTATTTACAAACACAAACAAGATAATGAAATTTAGAGAGAAAACTCAATCGTCCATAACGCAGTCTTCTTTATTATAGTAATCCTCAGGAAGGGAAATCTTGTATTCTTTATCACCTAGAAAAAAGAAATACCCAAGATGAGTATTTCATAGAAGTTCTACTTAAACTTTCTAATTCTATTTTGTTATTTTTGTCAAAATTCGGATTATGTGAAATCCAACTTAAAATAGCCATAACTTGCTCATTTTAACTCGGAATTTCACATATAGGATGTATTTTTTCACCTACTCAAAGAGATCTATCTATTTCTAAAGTTATTTTTAACATTTGAAGTCAATTGGGTTCAAAAATGGGTTAGTACAGTTGTAGCACGAAAATTCTAGCCTTAATTTGTAATTTTTCTCAATTTTTATTTCATCCAAAATTCTATAGTAAACACATAAATATCTATATAGTTGGAAATTTATTATATGCATGATTCTAGTGATGTTGTCTTAGAAATAAAATTTGTAAACAATTTTTATGAAAGATAGAGTTTAGTGAAGCGTCATTCCTTAACTTGTGATTTAAATTGCTATCTTGTAAATATGTGATTTGATTAACGAGAAGAATCATAATTCAATATATGCATTTTCTAAAGGTCTTATATTTATTCTCAAACTCTTGCTTAACAATTTATTTTATATAATATGGTTTTGTGACAAAAACCCGAATGTTTTCTTTAAAAGACTTTCTTAAGTTTTATTCTTTCAACAAAATTCTAATTCTTAGATTTGTAAACGTGAAACTCAATTTAAAGAAATTCATATTTTCATATTTAGTTTGAGTTCATGAATATTTTATTTTTATTCTAAATTTTTTTAACTAATTATTTTCTGAAACATGAACCCTTATATGGTTGTGAGAAAAAATTATCTTAGTTGTATGAAAACGCTTTAAGTTTTAGCTTATGAGGAAAATTAAAGGAATAGCATGTTTTAAATTCTTATTCTCTAATACTCTTTTCTAAATTCATAATTTTTAAATACATGGACCTTTTTTGGAAAAATTCTATTATTTTTATTTCTTTAATTTTGTAGACACCCAATTTTTGCCCAATTAATTAAGGCTTAAAATTTAATTAAACTAATTTTTTTCCAAAAGCCTTAAGTGTTGATGAAATTGGCTAAGTGATCAAGGCACAGGCCAAATGGCCTGTTGGTTAAACATATGGACCCAAACACACACTCAAGCTCAAGGACACAGGTTCAAACCCTAGCAAAGGCAAATTTTTGCGTTTTATCATTTTTGTCTTTTCATTTTCCTCAAATGTGACTTTTGCTTTATTTTGCATCAGTTTTTAACTGACAAAACATCATTGATTGTCAAAATTGATGATGGGATTGCAAAGTGGTTACAAAATATGAAAGGTTAGTGCAAAAAACAACCAAAAGTTACAAAATTCAATGTATAAAGCATTCAATTGCACATGAATGGGGAGTTACAAAAATTGAGTGGATGAATCTGGTATGGAATATGAAAACAATCATCAATTCATCAGTTTCAAACAAATTAATCATGGATTTTCTAATTAAATTCGTGAAAAATCAAGGGCAAAAACAATTCATTTTTTAAACGGTTCGAAACTGAAAATTGAGCTTGCAACCTATAAATAGGAGGTCCTAGGAGCAAAAGGCACAAGTCAATTTCAACAAAACACAATCAGAATGAGTGAATTCGAAAATTTCGAAAATTAGGGTTCTTAAAGAGAAAATTCAAAATTTGAAATTTCGAATTGTTTTTGATTCAATTGGAGTGTTTAAGGAGCTTTAGGAACAAGTTTAAAGTGATCGAGTGTGCTTTAATTTGATCAATTTGTTCAAAATCATCTCTCTGCAAATTTTAATTTTTTTTCGGATTTGAACCGCCGGCGACCACCACTTCAAACCGCTGTCCACGGTGGTTCCTGGGCGTGAACCACCACCTCCAGAGGACGCGCCACCACCATTGGAGTCGGGCCGACAAGCTTCCAGCTACCGAGGACCACCGAGCCGCCGGAATCCGCCCCGAAAAGTCGCGTCGTCGTCTTCACACCCGCCGGAGCTCCGAGATCCGACCCGAATCCGAATCCAATCCGGTCGTCATCGTCAACGTCGTCGGTCATCGGTCAACGGTCAACTCTGATCAGACGGTCCAGATTCAATCAAGCAGATCACGGCTCAGATTTGATCAAGCAGATCAGACGCCCAGATTCAATCAAGCGATCAGACGGCCCAATTTAATCAAGCGATCAGACGGTCCAGATCGAGTCAACAAGATCAGATCCAGATCGGTCAGCGAGATCGACGCTTCAGATCTCGTCCGCTTCATCCAACGGTCCAGGTTAATCCGCATTATTTTATTAATAGTTTATTATATATTAATTTCAGAAAATAATAAAAAATAGCAAAAAATAGTAAAAAATTTATAAAAATTCATAAAAAATTCAGAAAAATTCAGAAAAATACAGAAAAATCCAGAAAAATCAAAATATTTATTTTTTATATAAATTTATTTTTTTTATATTTTTGATATTTTTTGAATATTTTTAATGTATTTATACACAAATTACCTTAGAAATGCATATTTAATGCATGAAAAATATTTTTAATATATTTAAATTATTCTGGATATGTTGTGAAATTATGTGATGATTTTTTTAAAAAAAAATAATAAAAAATAATAAAAATAATAAAAATAGATAAAAATGACAAAATTGGATTTTCCAAAAACAAAATTTTTTAGAAAAAAATAAAATAATAAAAATGATTTTCGGACTTAGAAAAATTATATTTTCATAAAATAAAAAAAATCAATTGATTAGATCATAGGAGCATCAAAAATGATTTTTTTATAAAAACTTGAAAATTTAATGAACTTAAAATGAAAAGAGTTCAAAAATTAAAATTGATCAACAAATTAAATTTTTTTTAAAGAACTACGTTTTGTCTGATCTCGATTAGCGAGTACGTAGGCACCTGCGGGCGACATAAAAAAGAAAAAAAAATGTTTTTTTTTTTTGTTTTTTAATATTGTGAATAATTATTTTGTAAATATAAGTTTTTTAAAAAAAAATGAAATCTATTTGTTGATATTGATATTCTAAAAAAAATGAATAAAAAAAATAAAAAAAATAAAAAATGAATGATTTGATTTGTGAATATTGTTTCATAATGTATCATTTGGATTTTTGAGCATGAAAAGGATAGATTAGAAATTTAAAATTCCAAAAGTGGTAACCAATTTGGTTTTAATAGGTTAGCCCCCGAATCCATGATATCTGGTTTTAAAAATTTGTTTTTTTTTTAAAAAATCAAATTTTCGCAGACTAGTAGCTAAGTTAGGATCAACCGACCCATTGATCCTAGCTTTTTATTTTTTCCCGATTTATATCGGTGGCGACTCTAAAATTTTTTTAAAAATTTCTTTTAACCCCTAGTCGAGGATTCATGTTAAATGGGTCGGGTTTAATGTGAATCGGGTTAAGAGAAATGAACCAGATGAAAGATTAAGAATAGTGGAAAAAATCCAGGCTCGACAAATTTCATAAAGAAAATGGACTTTACTTCATGAAACTTAGTTCCTTAAGTTGCACACCGATTTATTCCTAAGTGGATTTTTAATTAGAGAATTGATTTTAAACTTGAATTAGAAAAGTTGTTATGTTATTTGTGTTTGTTAAAGTGTTTGTGATAACCTTAAAATAAGTTTTTAAGAAAATTTATGTATAAGGTTTAGATGAAAAATTTTATTTTGGTAGTTTGAAAAGAGGTAAGAGATCTATTTAGTTAAATTTTTTTTTAAAAACAACTCATAATAACAATACTAAAATCTATAATGAACTTGTCTAAAACTTTTAAAAAGAATGGTGTTAAATATAGATCTAAGTTTTAATGGGAATTTTTTCTAAGTAACAAATATCATCTTATTATAAGGAGTAATTCTTATTTTCTTATTAAAGAAAAAATCCTTTTATTTTATCTTGACAACAACAAGATGATCATGTATGAATTGAACTTGTGTTAGGTACCATGAACAAAATAATTCATATAAAAGATAAAAAACGTAGAAATTAGATAAGCACATAATAAAAGTCAAGTATTAGGAAGTCTTAACTTGTATCAAGACTTCTCGAACTTAGACATGAGCAAGTCCTATGAGAAAATAAGAAAATCATGGGAGTCTTAGATTTATTTCAAAACTCCTTGGACTTAGATTATGGATAAGTCCAAAAGAAAGAAAAAAATTATTTTGACTTGACGAGATAAGTCTAAGATTAGAAAGACTAGTCTCAATATAATAGCATGAAATACATAAATAAATAAATTGCAAAGCATAAATAAATAAAAGTTATGTTAGTGAGCTTATATGCTATAAGAAATATATAACATAAATATATTTAGTAACATATAGGAGTTAGATTAGAGTAATCATAACAATATAACAACAATAAAATAACATAACAACATAAGGAAATTTCATGTATGAACAAGAACAAAACATGAACATAATGTTGCTTCCATAATATTCAAAGGTTTATAAAACACACGCCATGGTCATATTATGTTACATGACATGAAGAAGAAATTTTGGGAATTTTTACCTAAGGTTAATGTAGGATTTGAAGGTAGAAGAAACAAATGGGTAGTGTGTGTGATATTTTTCCTAAAGAGAAGTGGGCGGTAGAGAGTGTTTGAGAAAGAGTTTTTAAAGCGAAAAGTTGAGAGGAAAATTTGGTAGATTATTGGTATATTTTATGAATGTGTTGTCACGCCCCGAAGGGTACCCTAAACGTGGCAGTCCGTCGTACACAATATTAAAGCCTAAGAATGACCACCTCCGTCACGCGAAGGCTTCCATACTATGTATAAGGCGTCTAACACATAAAGGAGACAAATCAGAATGATACATTTTATGTTGATACAATTGAGTAACAATGTAAAGGAAATACAATCCACTATACTCCAAATACAAAACACTATACTTCAAAATACAGTTCATCAAGCTTCAATTACATTCATCCTAAGACTTCACTACATAAAACTATTACAAGGCAAATCGTAAAGCTTAGCCAAAAACTTCAAGCAATCTTATATCTTGCCGGAAACCCGAAGTCATTCTCGACTTCAACCATCTTGGTCCCCACTTAGCATTCTTGGAATAACCTGCTCATTTAAACAACTATTGAGGTATAAGCTACACTAGCTTAGTGAGAATTTCCTTAATTCCGTACCATAACAAACATGTTATTAATCAATCATATTGTAAACCCCTAAAATTTTCGGAATCAGTTCAGCACAAAACCCTAACCGGAAGTCAAACGAAACCCTAAAGGTCAACAAAACCCTAGTTTACCGTATCAATCTAAATCCGGTATTGCCGTTTTCTTTGGCCTGAAAAAACGAAGTTGGGATAATTAGCTCAAATAGCTCGTAATAACCATAGGTTTTATAAAAGTTTCAGTTTCGCGAAATTCGGGTGTCCTTCGAACCCGATCGGACGCAGTTCTCGAAAAACGTGTCCGGAAGCCCGGACTAGTAAAAATATTCCGAATATACCGTTAGACTCGTAAAAATATAAGTTTTCCAAAAATATCAATTTCATAATTTTTCGGTAAGTAAAAATAACAGATATAGCTATTATACGCGTATTTTCTTACTACCGGTACTTTAATTGTCATATCTACTTTACATTACACTATTCATTACTATTCTACACTATTCTTTTATCTCTACTTTTTCTTACACCTACTCTTACACTCTACATAACCTATTATCTTAACTTTTTACCTTTCCCATAACTTTATATCACATCTACTTACTTATTACATCTTTTATTTAACAAAATACAAAAATTAAATCACTCCCTCTCTCCTCTCAAAAGTGGCCGGCACATCTCTCTCTCTCTTCCCTCTCCATTTGTTTTAATTTTGCATTTATTTTATTCATCCAAAAATCACTCCCCATTTTCCTATAAATACCCCCCTCCTCTTTCACTTCTTTCACACCACTTCTATACTAAAATTACTCTCTCAAAATCTCTCTAGAATTTCTCTCAAGAAGTTCTTCAAGAAGTTCATCTCCTTTAGGTAAAAGTTCTTCAAGAAGTCTCCATGTTCATCTACTTAGTATGAGCTTAGTGTATGTTTTCTAAAACCATGAAGGTTAAGAAAGCAACATTAGATTCATACTTTGTTTTTGTTCATAATATCAATTTCTTTATGTTCCTTTATGTTCCTTATATTTCCTTTATGTTCTTTATTTTCTTTTATGTTCATAACTATCTACTATATCTAAATAACTATATACATATTCTTTAGAGCATATAAGCTCATAATCTTGCAATTTATTTACCTTTCATGCAATTTATTTACTTCAATGCAATTTATTTATTTCAAGTTGTTTATAAGACTAGTCTCTAGTCTTAGACTTGTCCTAATCAAGTCAAAACAAGTTTTTCTTCTTTCATTTTATTCTTTATGGGACTAGTTTATTTCTTAGTCCCGGGAGCCTTGAAAAAGCTAAGACTCCAATACTTGATTTTATTATTTATGCTTTATGTTACTTTGTTTATTATTATTCTCATAATCATGTTCATTTAGAATGTTGTCCAAAAGTTTTGTTCTCTAAAGATAATGAAATAAAAGAAGACTTTTGTCACTTAGAAACAAGTTTATGTGAAACATAAAAATATAAGATAACAAAAATAAACTCATTCATTTTCAAGTTACAAAAAGAATTCGCTATAAATTTAGAAACTATTTTTACTTAAAAGCTAGTTAAATCTTTGTTACTTTACTTTGCTTTTCAAAAGAAAATATTTTGTTGACAAAAATGGTTCTTTTCATAAAAAGAAAATAAGATGGATGACTAAGGAAATTTTAAGTAAAGACCTTGCAAATAGGCAAAGAAAATTTATGGTTTGAAAAAATAAAATTTTCACTTTTCAAGTTACAAGAAAAATTAATAAGATTATAGAAATTAGTTTTTCTACAAAAAGTTAATTGTTCCACTTTGTTTTTATAAAAACCAAATTTTCATGCATGAATTGTTTTTGGAAATGGACATGAGAAAAAGAATGAGAAATATCAAGTAAAGATTTTTGCCAAAACAAGTAAACAAAGGAATTTACACAAGAAAATAAGGAAAAGCATATTTTCTAGAAAAACTTCAAAATATTATTAGTGTAACTTAGAAGTAGAAAATTTATTTTCAAAAGTCACTTAGAAAAAGATAAATAAAACCAACATAAAACATTTTTAGAAAACAAAATAAACAAGGTATTCATTTCAAAGAAATTCACAAAAACAATTTCCGAAAAGCTTCAAACCGACATTGTTTTACTTAAGAAAAATAATTTGGACAACAAGACATTGAGCATGCTTAAGTATGAGTTACATAGTCATAAAAAGAGAATTTTCCAACTATATAGATAACTAAGTATTTATCAAACAAATTTTGATTTCTTGAACCAAAGTTGTTTTTACTTGAAAATCCGTGGTGAATTTTGTCACCAGTTTTTCGGAGCCTATGTGGCTTTGTTTGTGGGAAATAATTTTAGAAATGGGTAGATCTTTTCGAGTAGATAGAAATCGGTATATTATATGCGCGATTCCGAGTTAAAATGACCAAGTTATGGCCATTTTAAGTTGGAACATCTTCCATACGAACTTTAACGTTCTTTGACATTGTTTTGTCAAAATTCAAGAAGATCTTCAAGAAAAACTCATTGTGGGTATTTTCTTTGGTTAGGTGACCCCGAGGAAGGATTTCTTCACCCCGAGAACTATTACGATTAGTGGAGTGTGTGAACGACTCATCCGCTTAGAGGAATAGACGACAATGGCATCGTGAGTTTATTTCCATTAAATGCTACACTTGTTGTGCTTGTAAATTAGTTGCACTAGAGTTAGGAAAAGATAAACCGATATGCATGTAAAATAATTCCTTGAAAGAATTCTAAGAATATCGAAGCCCGAATTGTTCTAAGTGATTGTTTTAGTATAATATTGATTTGTGTGAAATTCCTTGATCACCATAAAGTTGAAAATAATTATGTTATGACTTTATAAATTAATGAACTCATGCATACCACGAAGTGAGTCACATTACATGGTTGGGATATTATCCTTGGGTGAGAAGGATAGTAGGCTCATGTCGAAAGCAACACTTGGCGGAAGATCCGAAAGCGATTGCTTGGCGGCTTAATGGAATATGCTTGGCGGTTGATCCGAAAGCAAGGTCAAATCAAGTAGGTTCGGAATACTTGGCGATGAGTGCTCGCAAGTATAAAAGTTTTTATTGAATGCTTGGCGATGTGTGCTCGCAAGCTTAAATTTTTATATTAAAACTACTTGTTTTGAGTATCACCAAACCCCGAATGGAGGGCGTAAATCCATTCAACATATAGTTCCCGGAAAGCTATATGATTGTTTGCCCACGTGTTTGATGCATTACATATGTGTGATTAACCAACTTGTTTGAATCTTGTTACAAGAAGTTATTTATGGAAATAGTTCTCACTAAGCCTATTAGCTTATACCCCGATAGCTACCTTTTGCAGTTTCCGTACTTATGGCTAAGGCCACGTGGACCATGTGGGCAGGTAATCCCTTTTGAATATTAGAACTCTGGATAAAGTATATCATAGTATTAGCATGCAATATTTATATAATAGCTTAGTAATTTAGGGAATTGTTCCTAAGTATGCACAGTCTTTGCTATGCAAATAATTATTGTGAATCTCTTTTCTTAATATGTTTTTATATCTCCTTAAGCTTCATTATTCCATATATGGTCCTCTAAAATTGTGAAAGTAAGCCTTACACTTAATATAAAAGCTTTTGGAAATGACTAAGGTTGTCATACTTAAGCTTTAATATTGAGTGTGGCGGACTGCACGTTTAGGGTACCCGTTGGGGCGTGACACATATGCTATGCATGAACAAGCACGTGAGCAAGCAATTATGCATGGGTAACCGAACCCACACAGAACCGATTTACGCCCTCCGTATCTTGGGTTAGGAATGGTATTGAGTCTACACGACCGCTGTTAGTCCCCAAGCACTGGCTTTTAGCACTCGACTCGGCTAGGCTCATCCAAGGATGCATCCACATGCGACTTAGTACCCTAGAATGAGCTCTGGCACCGGGTTCGTTATTCAAACGAGGCAACAACGGACCATACCGATCGACCTGCGTAGGAGTAGCACGCTACCAAATACAATATGTCCGATGTGATGCATGATAAATTTACTTTTTGCTTAGGTCAAATATTTATACATTCTTTAGAGTGACCAGGCAATATCATACACATAAATAATATAAACCATGCAGTTATCCAATCAGATTGTGGTTTCGATATGCTTTAGTATTCCTTGGCATACATTCATCACAGTCTCATCATATATCCCATCCCCATATCATATCGATTTTTATCTTGTTCCTAAAAATTCTAATGCGACTAATTACAAGTGCAATCAAGGTAACAAAACAAGGAGAAAACTCACTCGGCCATTGGATCACCGGTCTTCTAGTAATAATAATCCGTGGTAGGGAATCGTCGAACTCGGGATAACCTAAAAAGGAAGAAATACTCTAATCAGTATTTCAACTCAAACAACCAACTCTCATACGAACTTATCAAATTCGTAATTCGCGTCCTAAGCGGGAATTCCAACTTAAAACGGCCATAACTTGGTCATTTAACTCGGAATCTCGCAAATTTTATATCGATTTCTATCTACTTCGGAAGAGCTTTCTAAATATGAAGTTTAAATCAAGTTTTGAAAATATCTAAGCCTCGGAAACGAGGGATCAGATCTGTACAGCGGGTATATAGATTCCGAAAATGCGGTTTTCATGAATGCATTTGAGGTTCCTAAGTATGAAATGATACTAAATGCAATGGTAATGATTTTCCCTATCATGAATGTCATGACGTGAACTTTAATGAGTCTATTTTCTTATAACTTTTTAAATTTAAAGAATTTAATTAAACTTTTTCTTAGAAAACCACTTCATGCTATTGTTTAACAAGTGAGTTTACTACACTTGGTCATACCTACATATTACAAGGATTTTCTTTTAGGAAAACTCTATTTTGCTTAAAGAATTTTGACCCTCATATTAGTTATATCCTAAGGCCTTTATTTCTTAAGAAAATCCTCATTTATAAACTTTTAAGTGGGTCTTTTACTATGGGGTTTCCAAAAATCCGAATTTAGAAAATTCCACTTTCAAGTTGATTCCTTTGGAAAAATACATTTTATACTAAAAAATTTAGGTATTTATTATACTCATACCCTAAGGACTTCATTTAATTAAGAAAATACCATTTTTGAAGTTGGAAAAATAGTGTTTTCTAACCATACATCCATTATTACGATTTCATCTATATGACTTTTAGTTCAAAACTTCTATTGGACTTCATTTCTTGTTTCCAACATTTTCTTTAGAAAAATCTCATTTAGACTCATGAAAAATACTACCAAACATTATCTATTACCCATAGGCTTCATTTCTCTTGTAAAATACATGTTTAGAAGTTGATAAAAGTGTTTTTAACCTAGATTTCTAAAGTCATCCGAATTTACACAAGTCTATTTCTTGAAAAGTATTTTCCTTTTTGACTTTATAACTCATGTACCTATAGATCTATATGCTAGGAAGGTTATTTGCTAAAGACAAAAGCATTAAAGACTATTAATGCACATAAACACAAAATAATGATGATCTTAAATGCCTACATGAATATGAGTAGTAAAATGGTAGATCTACTATATCAAGTGCTTAAATGAGTTTTGAAAACATAAAACTATATTTTTATAAAAAGATCTTTTGTTTAAAATATTTTTTTGATGAAAACTCATAAAGCTTATGCCTTGAAAGCTCCTTGAAATACAAGATCTACTAGTGATGGTTTGGTATTCTTGTTTGATATTTCCTTGTCCCTATCAAGAGATCATGGGACATTTAGTTGGTAATATCTAAGAATATCCTTGCCATACAAGGATCCATGAGTGGAGGGGTAGAAGAGGATTATTATTAAAAATAGAAGATGTGAAGAGGAAATGGAAGTTGTGTGTGTGTGTGGGGCTTCAAAACTTTCGGCCAAGAGGAAAAAAAAGAGAGAGATTTGAGAGCTTTCTTACTTTGTGAAGTTTGGAAAATGAGTGAATGAAGAAAGAGAGAGAAAATATGGCTTAAATAAAAGTGGATTTAGGTTAAAAGAAGAAAAAGTTTGCAAATGGAGCATGGAAAGGGGGGCCATCACGTCGGCTTTAAGCTTGTGGGGGAAGGGAAGAAGTTTGAAATTTTTACTTTACTTGATTGATTTAACCTTGATGTAATTGTCATAACTTGTTTAGAAGGTGAAGGGAAAAAAAGTAAAGAGAAAAGAGATTGATTTGAGTGATGGTAAGAGTTGAATTTGTAGAGTGTGCTAAAAGGTAATATAGGTGGTATAGGTAGTACTTTTTGAATAGTGAGGAATAGTTGACAAGACAATTTGATTTTCCAGTATTAATGGAATACGAATAAAAAGGCTATAACTGTATTTTTTATAAGCCGGAAAATTATGAAAAATATATTTTTGAAATCCTTATTTTATTTCAATTCAAATGAGTATTCATAAAGAAATTTTTGAAATTCTAGTTCCGGGGCACGCTTTTCTATAATGGGTCTCGGGATGACCCGGAGTTGGAATTTTCTCAAAATCTGATCTTTTCTTGGTTTGAAATATAATCAACAACTATATCCAAAAATAAATTTTCTTATAAAAGTTTCTTATTTGGAAACCGTGGAAAAGCCGGAATTTGGGTTTCTAAGCCTTTCTCATGAAGCTTAAACTAAACCGGTTTAGGGTTTCATTTTCTAGTTTTCGAAGTTTACTTGATTACTAGGAAATCCGGGTATTCATTATAAAAATAATAAAATTGTGTAATGAAATGAAATGAATAGTGCAAAAGAATAATCAATTGCCGGTAGAAATGAAAATACGGTAAAAAGGTTATAACTGTAACTTTTATAACCCAAAAATTATATAACTGATATATTTAGAAATCTCATGGAATTACGAGTCTAACGGTACTAATGGTATATTTTTGATATCTCGAGCCCCGGGATACGCTTTTCGAAGTCTGTATCCGAACGGGTTCAAAATAGGTCAAAAATTTACCAATCTTATGTTTTTAAATAAACTTTATTACTACGAGCTATTCTACATATATAAGCTACCTCTCGGCCTCTAGGGTTAGGGGCGCTAGATTGCCGGACTTACACTATTGTATTCGGTTAGGGTTTCCGGATGATTTTCCGGTTTAGACCTTTGCCAATTTGAAAACTGAGATTTTCTGTTTATACAACGTATTTAGTTTGAGAAATTTATTTTAAATTTTATTTTTATAAGTACTTAATATCTCTTACTGCTTTTCAGAAATCCTGAATTGAATTATTATTCGGAGTTATATCGGTAATGGTTACCAGATATGATTTTCTTGAGTTTGAGTCAAATATCGATTTTTGGAATGATTTTGGGGAAATCTTGATTTTTGTAATTTGCTTTGAAAAGGATCTTCATAGTGTTTTGTTTTCGAATTTTTTTTTTTTTTGCTTCGATTTAAGGTTTTATGAACAATTGGTTAACTTAAGGATTATTAAATTTGTTATTTCGTTTCTTGAATTCTTCCTTCTTAAGATTACGAGATTTCAATTTCTAACTAGTTCTATGATTCTTGGGAGTTTGATTTGATCGTTAGGACTTTATTATGATTTCCGTCTCTCAGGATTATTAGTCTGGTCGTTTGGGGAATTTCCAAAGTTTATATTTTATTATTGGCAGATAAAGTTTTCTTAATCGTACCAAAGCCTAATTATGGAATTGGCCTTTGGTGATTTCCTGATCCTTCAAATTGTCATGTTATGGATTAACTTGCTTTTTAGCAAATTATCACTGTGTTTTATTTTTATCCTGATTTTTATGAATTATAGATTAGGTAAGCAGTTTATCTTACGTAATGGTTTTTGGACTTAAGGACTTTTGTAGTCCTTATTTTATTTTAGATTTTCTCATGATTGAGAAATTTTTGGACTCGTTCGTGATTTAGGATTTGTCGAAATTCGGTTTAATTTGGAGTGATTTTTAATGTTTATTTCGAAGTTCATTTTGGAATTATTTACTAAAATTTTCCGGGGCTTACATGTGTGAAAGAAGTGAAGGGAAGGGGGTATTTATAGATAAATGTGGAGAGAAATTGTTATGATAAAATAAATTAAAAAAGAAAAGAAATTAAGAGAGAGAGAGAGGGAAGGGTGGCACCAGTTTGAAGGGAGAGAGAGGAGAGAGAGTGACTTGTTTTGTTGTTTTATAATAAAAAATGATAATATGTAAGATATGAAATATGTAAAATAGTATTGAAAATGTAAATTGTAAGAAACTAGATGTATAGGTAATAAGAGTAGGTAGTAAGGAAAAATAGAAATAGATAAATAGTAGTGAATAGTGGAAATAGTACAATGTATAGTAGACTAGATAAATAAAATATTGGTTGTAATAAAAATACACGTAAACAGGCTATATCATATATTTTTAGATTCCGAAAAATTCTAAAAAACTGATATTTTTGGAATCCTCATATTATTACGAGCCTAATGGTATTATCGAAATATTATTACTTTTGGTGCACAAGGACATGTTTTTTGAAATCTATTCCCATTGGGTCCGAAACAAACTAAATTTCAAAAAATTTGATATTTCTAAGCTTCACTATATAATTACGGACTATAACCTATTATTAACTTACTTTTATTGTTTAAGAGTTTAGAGCACGGGATTGCCGGATCTAAATTTACTAGTGTGTTATTGCTCTAGGTTGACTTTAAGGTTTCGGTTTGACTTTCGGTTTTTGATTTATTCGCAAGATCATAAAATTTTGGGCTTTTTGACTGTGTTATATCTTTTTTGGTTCAAAATTTATGTTTGACTTTATTTTTATGACTTATTTAATATTTTTCGATTCCTGGGATTGTTAATCGAGTTTAGGATTATGGGTTAACTCTGTTTAACTTTTGGTGGTAATTGAAATTTGTTATTCTAAAATTCATCAAAGGGTTTAGGTTTTAGTATGTTGTCGTTGAGTGTTATTTAGATATATCGCCTTGATTTTCATGTTAGGGCTCAAATAAATGATTCATTTAACGTACGGATGTTGAATTGAACTATTGTTGGATTTTCCATTTTGTTTTGAGTGTTCTCTTTTTCTCAAGGTTAAGAGTTTTCATATTTGATCTTATTTAGAATTCAGTTTTAACTTGGGTCGGTTTTTAGGGTCTTTGTTTTGGTATTTAACCTAGGGTTATTTTCTAAGAGGTATGGAAAATTCAAGGGTTTACATGTTCGTTGTGTAGTTCTTCAAATGTAAAAGCATTTTTCAAGAACATACAAAGTTGAAGTTTTCAAAAATTTATAAAACTAATAAGTTAGGTTCAACTTCATAGGTAACTACCAACATTAGGCAAGTGCACCTATCGAAGTAGCATGAAATGTATTAAGTCGTATTCCAATGGATCATTGGCATCTATAAACCCTAAGATTTTTTTATACTCTTAGATGAGAACCATAGAGCTAATATTGAAACAAAAACCCTAAAAATCAAGCAAAGTTAAAACTAAACTCTAGAAACCCTAAATGGGATCAGATAAAATTTTTATAACCCTAGGATATCAAATGAATTAGGTGAAACTTGGGACCCTAAAGATAGGTAGGTTATAAAGAATGTATCAGTGTCAAAAGGATTGCATGTACAGCCGAGTTGATTCAGTTCTACCTTAAAACCTAGAAACCTCATAATTGACTCAAACCAATCACATGTCCAGGAAACCCTAAATAATGTTAAATGAGTTAAATAACCTTAAATGTTTGATGCATAGTATAGGAATAGGAAAATTCCAGATACCGAATGCTAAGAAAACGTTTACCTTCAAAGATAAAAATCTAATGATCATTCGATTTGGAAACCTTACACTAAACAATTCGTCTATCTGATCTTTAACATGCAAATCGAGGTAATATATCCAAGCAATATTTAATAATGCAATAATAAGAATAATTTTCTATTTATCAAGTAAAAAAAAATTATCAGTTAAACCAAACTATCTCTGTACCCGACTACTAGCATATAGATCGAGACGACATAATCAGATAACAATTAATCATAAAATTATAAACCCCTAGATATTACGATCAACTTGTAAATAGAACTTTAGATTCAAAAAATGAACCAAAACCCTAAAGTCATCGACCAAGTCAACATTTAACCCTGAAAACCCTAAGCTCGATCAAAGTCTTGCAGACCCTAAAATATTGAATAAATTAGAAAAATAGAATAAACACAAATTATGAACCAAATGTATAGTATAAGTTCTTAAATGATCAATTCGATAAAATTTCAATTGTTTTGAACTCATATGGGATCAATTTCCAAATCAGGACACGGTCATGCAAAACGAGACAAAACATTCCAACAAATAATGTAGACTAGTAATATATTAAGAAACTCATAAAATATCATATATAATTTTTATGGCTCTTAAAAATGTCAGTTATAGCTTATATAGACATATTTTATTTCTATCGGTAATTAGTTTGTCACTTCATCTTATTTTTTACTATTCATTACTATTTACTCTACTCTATTCTACTCTACTTTTTCTTATGCCTACTCTTACATTCTTACATACCTATTTCTTACATTTTCCTTTTTCCATAAAAATTTTACTACATTTTTCACTTAACTTCTCTTATATTTTATTATACTTTTCTACTTAAATTAATTTTTCTCTTCTTCTCTTCCTCCTTCCAGCAGCTGCCCCCTCTCTTTTTCTTTTATATTTTGTTTCTTTTACATTTATTTTTACATCTTTAATTCCCTCAATTTTCTTTCTATAAATATCCATCACCTTTGTAGATACCCCATTTTTACCCCTGAAATAATAATAATAAGACAAAAACAAACAAAATAATAATAAAATAGAATATGAGAAAGAAAATATAAAAAGTAAAAAACAAAGAAAACATATAAATAACAATAATAAAATAATAACGTAAAATAACCTAAAAAGAAAAGAAAATTTTTTAAAATAATAATATTAAAAAAAGTGAAAAAAAAATCATATTTTCGCTCGGTCCATATCACTCAAATTTTCTTTGAGTGACCAACATGACCGAAGCACAAGCCAACGGCTTGTTGGATAAGCAAACACATACGCACAAAGGAGACCAGGGTTCGAATCGCGCTGAGAGTAAATCTATTTTTCTTTTGTCAGTCTCATGCACAGCACGCACCTGTGTGAAGCAGTCGCGTCATCTTCTTCCCCATAATGGCCAGTTTTCTCCCGTAATTGACTCATTTCAAGCTCATTTTTTATTCATTTTTGCTTTGATTTTCATCAAATTGATTAGGGGATCTTGAAGCAGACATCTGATACTTTGTATCTGAATCAAAAACTTATCCTAAAACCATCAATTTGACACTTGATTCTGGGCTAAAAGTTTGTGAAAAATTCATTTTTTTGCATAAAGACAATTTTTTTAATTTCAAAATTCGATCCATCTGAGCTACTGGAACCCCTAATGATATTCTTATCTCCATTCTAGAAGCTTGCTTGGTTTGTTAATTACCAAATTCATTCTAGAAGCTCGGATTTACGTACGAACCACTAACTCCAATTTCGAACGGCCTCCACCTAATTCGACATCCAAACACTATAAATAGGAGTCCAACACACTATTCAGATCATCTACAACTTAGAAAAACATCAATCACGAATCTAATTCACCCTGAAAGCTTCGAATTAGAATTTGGGTGTTAGGGTTTTTATTTGAAGTTTTCTCTGATTACTCTTTATAAAGGCTAAATTAGAGTAAACTAAGGCCACAGTTGGACTTAGGGGAGGTGAAAGGTTTAGCTAGTAGCTTTCTCCTTCATCCAAAACCCTCCAATCACTCACCACAACCACTACCGTTGACCGCCACTTTTCTAGGTGCTTGAACCACCACTCCTAACCAATTTCGAGCCAAAACACTACCACAAAAGCATTCTCCATACTTCATTTGTTAATTTCAATGCTTCTTGGGCCACTAACGATTGCCAAATTGCCACCACAAGCTTCCGCCGTTCGCCCCTACTATTGGATCTGAATCCGACCTGAACCCACTCTAGATCCGAATCTAACCTGAAGTTTAATCGGACCTGCGTGCTCAGTCCAGGTAAGTCCGACTTTCTTTTATTATTATTATTATTATTAGTCAAAAAACTGTCAAAATTTAAAATAAACATATAGATATAGTACGGGCATATTAGTATATAGATATATATATATGTATTAGATAAACGTATTAATACATATAAATAATAAATGCAAAATGTATGTATAACTAAATAAATAATAAAAAATCTTTTTAACACTTAGAAAAAGTTTATTTTCTAAAATAAAAAAATAATATGGATTTGATAGTTCATGGAGTCTCACATAAAAATTCGTTTTAAAGAAAAAATTTAAATTTAATAAATTTAAAGCGAAAATAATTTAAAATCTTAAAATCCACTAACAAATTAAAGTTTTCTAAACTAGTAAGGTCTGATCCCAATTAGCGAATATGTAGGTACCTCCAAGGTGATATAAAATCCAAAAAAAAAAAAAAATCTTGTTCCATCACATTATCTTGTCAATTTTGAATTAATTAGTTTATTGTAAATATTAAACGGTCTTGTCATCAATGTGTATATAAAATTGTAAATTTAGGAATTCATGAAATTTGATTCATTTTTTAGCATTAAAAGGATAAATTTTTAATTTATGAATTTCAAGTGGTAACTGTACAGTTTTAATAGGGTAGTTCCCGAATCCAAAAATTTATGGTTTAACAAATTTGGTATTAAAATCAAAATTTTCGCGACTAGTAGCTAAGTTAAGATCAACCAACACATTGATCTTAACTTATAAATTTTTTTCAATTTGAATCAGATGACGACTCCAAAATGTTTTAAAAATAAATTTCTTTTAATTCCTAGTCAATGGTTTGTATTAAATGGGTTTGGGTTTAATACAGATCATATTAAAAGAAATTAAACCAAGAAATGAAAAGTCCATGCTTGACAGCTTGGCGACTCCATTAGAGAGCTCATTTTTAATAGGGCTAGCCACTTAAAACTTTACATTTAAAAGTTTATCCTTTATTTGCTCATTCTTGTATATTATTTGTATAGCTATTAATTTATAAATAGTTGTACTAATTTTTTTTTCCTTTAAGTGATGGATAAAGAAAAGTAACTTCTATAAATTATAGGGGCATATGTTTGTTTTTTAGAATTCATAAAATGTGTGCTAGATATGGTCAAAACCAGACCGTCTTAGGACTAATAGGATCCGCTATAGCTTATCTACTCTCTGGTTTCGAAATGACCACCTATTCTAGTTTAGTGTCGACTTGCGATCTACTAAACTTAGGGAACTTTTAGAACCCACCAAATCTTGCATTTATTATCATAATGATGAGTATGTTCTCACGTGAATCAATAATAAAAAAGGAGTTGTATTTTCTTTTCCAAAAAAAAAAAAAAAAGCCATTTCCTTATAAATAGTAGAGTAGTTTATTTCCATGTAATGTAAAATTTTGATTTATTCGAGGAAATGATGTCCTCAAGTTCAAGTGCCAATGCTAACACCAGCTTATGGTCTCGCCTCACTAGAGATCACTGTGTGGAAACTTTCAAAGATCCCATGCTTTTGTTAGACTGATGGATGGTCAGTTTCAACCCAGTACAACAATCATTCATTAAGGATAGACGTGGCAATCCTTTGTCTTCCAAGGGTTCAGATTCCTTTCACTATGTTCCGAGCCCTTAGTCATTTATGGGAGCCGAAAGAAGTAGCTTTTGTTTAGGCCAAGATGTCTTAAGCCCAACCATTGAGAAACATGCCAGGTTATTGTAGGCTCCACCCACCTTAGAAGGGATTTATGTTCTAGATCTTGCTCAGAGCCCAGCACGTATCATCTCAAAATTTTTAGGAGTAAAGAGAGGAACAATAGCCAATTCTATGAAGGCCTGCAATAAATACTGCATCAAGATGTCTTCCTTGATGGATTGGTTTAGAACTCCTGATGATTTCAAAAATAAGAGAAGCCTTTTCTCTGTACCATCTGGCACTGGGGAAGAAAGTAGGGTCAACACCTTCATAACTATTGTTCTCGCCACCATCCTATTCCCTCATGGGAACCTATTCATTCACTACTGGGTTGTTGAGCTGGTAGCTTAGTACTTAGCTGACAAATCATATGTCCTAGCCCTATTAGCCGAGTAGATTGGAAGTTTGAACCACATTAAAGCTAAAGGTTAGGGTAGTTTCAAGGCTAGTATGCACTTGATGATGATTTGGTTCGCCATTATAGACGTGAATTAGCTAATGGGGCCCTTGTTTGCACCAACTATGATCTCGTTCAGTCTTTTATCTAATGAGTCCATATTGAAGATGATGAACCCTTTGGAACATAATCGCCATCTTAGAAGACATGAGACCTGAGGATTACCTGTAGTAAGTTCGTTGGTTCAAATTTCTTGTTGCTATTTTGGGTTATAAGGAATACCCTACAGTACCCTTAATTGGAATAACAGGTTGCACAGGCTATTATCCCTTTAGCATGGTAAGACAATATGGCATGCTACAAGACGACACTATCAGGTTCGATCTAGAACGGGTCATGGTTTACTTAGATCCGACCAAAACCCTCACAGCATTGAAAGCTAAGGTTGCACAAGTCAAAGCTTTATGGGATAATAGGGAAATCAAGCCCGTTTGTGAGGTTGAGCTAGAAAATAAGGAAACCAAGAAGTATAAGGCTACAAGATGGTACGTAGCTAGTCAATTGAAAAGAAACAAGGACATCCAATATGAAGCCCCTGACATTCTTAAACTAACACCATTGAATCCAACCTAGAAATTGTTGCTTATATGGAAACTGTATCAACCTGCATGGAGGTATGCTATCGAGATTTTCAAGAAAGAGAGCAAAGCTTGACTTACAAACTTCAAGAAGCTGGGAGCAAGATTCTAGCTCTAGAGGCGGAACTGAAAGATGCTAGAAGAGAAAGTCCTTTGTTTAGAAATCCTCATGTAATTTTTTTCTTTTTTAAAAAAAAAGGGAAAAAAGAAAACAAGAAGACGAAGAAAGAAAAAATAGTAAATGTAGTAATGGAGATTTTAGACTCCTTTTTTTAAAAAAATGCAACTCTAATGAGATGTTTAAGATTCATCACAATTCTTTAGTCACCATCCCTTTTTGCATGCGTGTGCTTCATCCTTGCATTTTTGACATGCGATTTGGTCGTCTGCCTATTTCCCAAAAAAGTAAATTTTCAAAACATAACTAACTAGATCCTTGAGTTTTTACTAGGTCTTGAAAGATAGCATCTAAACAACCAAGGAGTCCCATTAACACTAGTTCTTTTGCAAAAATGGTTAATTCCGGCAACAACACCTCTGAACAATCTATCGAACAGAGGCTCAACTATATGGAACAGATACTACCCAAAGTTGCTAAAAAAATACAAGCCCTGACTCAAAACTTTGATCAGTTCAAGCGTCTTACACCACAGGAAGGGTTCTCAAGAACACAAAAGAGGATGGATGGTCAGCCCCTCGATAATGATAAATTCCAACATGAGTTCAATGCTATTGAACTTAAGAAGGAGCTTCAAGCTCAAGCTAAGGAGATGGAGAGGAATCTGTATGGAAAAATGAAGACATTTGATGGTTTTGATTAGTCTACAAGCCTAAACTTACCACAATTTAAGGAAAGTGCATTCCCAAAAAAGTTTAAGGCACCCAAATTTGACAAATGTGATGAGACCGGTTAGCCTAAGATGCACACAAGGTTGTAGGTACGAAGGACAGGGCAATACAGCAAATTCGATAAACTGATGATGTAAACTTTCCAGGATAGTCTCACAGGACCAGCATTGGCCTGGTACGCCTAATTGGATCATTAGGAAATTGTTACCTGAGATAAGCTGGCAAGAGCATTCTTCAATCAATATAAATTCAACATTGAGATGGTGACATCATTTTAGGATCTAAGTAGCATGAAAAAAAAAAAAAGATGAATCATTTAAAGAATACGCCCAACAATGGAGAGCTTTGGCTACCAGGATCACCATCCCATTACTAGAGAATGACCTGACTTTCACTTTTATCAATACATTGGATGAGCCCTTCTTTTCACACCTTGTAGGGCATGCGTTAGCTAGTTTTTCTGAAGTGGTGTAGTTGGATGTAGAATTGAAAATGCTATCTCAACTGAGAAACTACAGTTTGAAAGGAAACCCTCGGTGCAAAAAACCGCCCTATATAAAGGAAAGGATTCCACTATAAGTATGGTTAACACTTCAAATTTTACTAGGCCATCTCATCCTTTTGCTCAGGCAACCAATCCAAATTCGAATTTGCAAACAACAGTTCCAAACCAATACCCTGGTTTTGGTGGAAGACAAAAGTTCACCCGGATTCCTATCTAGCCCATTAAAGTATTAGCTAAGTTGAAAGCCGATAAATTAATCAAATTTAAGGTACCAAAGGAAGATTATAAACCCAGAAATTATAATCTTGAAGCAGAATGTGAATACCATCTCGAGCAACTTAGACATTCTATAGACAATTGCTGGAAGCTCGGAAACAAAATCTAAGATCTCATTGACGCAGAGGTCATCCAACTGGACTTTGTTGAAACTCCAAATGTTTCAACTAATCCTTTGCCAAATCATGGTCCCGTCATCAGTATGATTACCAATGAAGCTCGAAAGCCCAAAGTGAATTTTGATGAATTACCTATCACCATAGAACAAGTGGCGTGGAACCTTCAAAAGATGGGACATTTGCTTTACATTAATCTGAGAGATTACACTAAGACTAAACCAGTCATCTACCAGCTATTGCAAGATGGGGTCATCAAGAAGGAAGATATCATGGAAATGTTAATCCCGAAACTAAGGAAACAAAGTACCCAAGCAGAGTTATAGGAAAGATACCAGGCAGGAGACCCAACTGTAAGAACTTTGGGAGAAGCAGGGAAATACTAATAGTTAGTGGACTATTGGCTTGATACAAATAAGAATTTATAGGCATGATGAGGAAGAATTCAAAGGTTAGTAGCTTATGGCCTCATCTCTTGAAGAGACGAAGTCGGAGGCCATATTTTCCCACTTCCTTCTTCTTCTTCCCCATTCTGCTCATGAAAAATACCCAAACCCCACTAGCAAAATAACCCTAACCTTAATTTCACTCAATCCCAACGGTGGCTTTAATCTAATTGGCATTAGTTCTTGGTCAATATCAATCACCAAGCGTCACATGAGCGTCAATTCGTGCAATATTCAAACAATTTACCTTCAATTGTTGAGGAGCATCAAACTTTGCAAGTAAGAAGCTTGACCTCATCCATTGATTTTTCATGATTATTGATGTTGCAATGTAGATTTTTTAGTATTATGTATGTTGTTGGATTTTTTTTTTTCAAATGTTGAAGCAACATTATATGTTATTTTCATATGAGTAATATTATGGAGTAGTAATGTGATTTTGATGTTTATTGTATGCTTTATTGATGTTGCAATGTGGACATTGTAGGTTTTAATTTTGATGTTACTATATACTTTTAGAATTTAGGAATCACATTATGAAACCATATGTTATTATATGTCACATCTTGATATTAATAGAGTGTAATTCATAACTAAAGATTATATTTCATGTACTCAACCTATGTGCTTATGAGCTGGCAGGGTAGGTATGGAAATGGATCAGGCTAGGTTTATATTATATGCTCATGGCAATTTTATGGAAGGGAATGAAGGTTTTGGCTATGATAGGCGGCCAATTGCTGTGGTCAATAGGAACTCTACATATGTGCAAATACTAAACACCATTTACAATAGACTTAAGATAAATAGGCCTACACATCGAGTTGAGCTATATCATAAGGTAGCTATTAGAAATAGGACGCTATGTTATGATGTTATTTTAAATACCAATGATGATGTTGCATAGGAGATGTTGGTGTACTTGAAAAGGGTCAGTGGCTGTATATGTCTAGATATTTGAAAAGGAATTGTCACAAGTACTTACGGGTGATATAGCCATTGATGGAAATGTTGGTAGCCAAGGTTGGTGTCTCGCCCCTACAGAGTATCCTAGTTGTAATAGTACATTATGTAACCAACCGAGGTCTCTAGGGGATTATGTCACGCCCCAAAGGGTACCCAAAATGTGACAATCCACCACACTCGATATTTAAACTTAAGTATGAAAACCTTAGTTATCCCATTATTTACATACCAGGTGTAAGGTGTACTTGCACAATTTTTAGGATCACACTTTGAATCGAATAGTCTTAAGAAGGCATGCAATAGCATTAAGAATAGAAATCACAACAAGATAAATAAGTTAAGTCTTTACAAAAGTCAAGGGGGCATACTCCCGCCAAAATAATAGAAGTCTATCCAGTCTAAATCCATCTTATAAATATTAAAGTTTATGTTAAAGAGATTTTCCTAGAAGTCCACGCCTATAACTAGGTCCCGACTTCTTCAAAAGCTCCTTAATCCAAAAAGATAAATCTGTGAAAAGTGTTCTCTCGGAACAACCCAAAAATGAGAACACTACAACAAAAACTATTGGGATGTAAGCTTACGAGCTTAGTGAGATTCATTTCCAAATATTTAATACTCAACAACAATATATAACAAACAAGTTATTAACAACCATATGAAATGCACAAGCAAATGAGCATACAAGCATATGACTTTCCGGGAGCCATATGTGAATGGATTTACGCCCTCCATTCGGAGTTGGGGTGGTTCATAAGTCATGCAACCATGAATCCAATCTTGAGTGGGATGGTCCATAAGTCATGCAACCACAATCCTGATCTCTTTCTCTTAGTTATACAACCTCTGTTGTTTTATTGTGGTAGTTTTAAGTGCCTACCCCACTTCCGTTAACTTAAGCGATCTCGCATCCTTAATGTTAACACAGGCCCCTACGCCTCCGCTAATATACTTTTGTCCCACCAAAGGTACATAAGCCAATGCAATGTGACTCACTATGTGATATGCATGTACAATTTATTCATATAATCGTGGTACGCTAATTATGTAGGTTAAGTGGGATCATAGAGAATTTCAGACACTCCAAATCTATAATAGCTCATACAATGATTTTACAACAAGTCTCGTCTTGATATACTTGTCATTCATTCAACCAAGATTAGATCACAACTCATCATAATTTTATCTTTTCTTAATTCTGATGCCACTACTATTACAAGCACATACATGAGCACAACTATTTAAGAAATGAACTCACTAGGCCATGGAGAGAAATCCACTAGTCGTAGTAGTCCTCAGGGAGTGGAAATCCATCCTCTAAATCACCTAAGTACAAGGAATACCCTCAGTGAGTATTTCTTTTGAAGTTCTAATAAACTTAACAATTCTACTTACTAAGTTTATCAATTTTCACCTAAGTTGAAGTCCTAAATTAAAATGGTCATATCTAACTCATTTTAATTTGGAATTGCGCATATTATATATCGATTTCTATCTAATTTGAAAGATCTAGCCATTTCGCAAGCTAAATCAAACATCCAAGGTCATTTGAGGGTTGAAAAGCTACTGTACAGCAAGGTTACAAAAATTCCAGTTTTTAGTTATTGTTGAAAATTGTTACTTTTGTTCCATTTAACTTTTTAGATCAACTTATATTGGTTCTACACTTGTAAAGAGAACTTCTAGCCAAAGATAAAAGATTGAATACTTATATGATCCTAATGATATTGTCCAAATGAAAATTCCAAGAATCTACTTTTGTAAAAACCGAAATTTTGAGTTGAAACTCATTTTCTTGTTTTGAGAAAATTCTTTTGCTAAAACTAACATGACTCAATGAAAATAAATTTCTTATGTCACCCATTATCAAAGCATTCAATTTTCCACATAAAACTCTTGTTTTGAAGTCTAAAATAAGGTTTTCAAAATTCATCTCTTCCTAGATCCAAATTTCTTCCTTGAGTTTTAGAATGAAAATAAGACCTAGACTTGTCTTTTACAAAACTCTCTATATTAGAAATACCTTTTAGAAAAACTCATCTAAACTTATGAAAATCCAATCCTTAGGATATCTATACCAAGAGCCCTTTATATTTTTATCTAAATCGTCATTTTGAGGTTACATAATAGGTTTTAAAAATGGTTTTTAAAATTGTTTTTGAACATATCTTTTGATAAAATCCATCAAGAATTATGAAAAATTATCATGTACATATCCTATCTTAAGAGCCTTCCATTTCTTGAATAAAATTTTTATTTTTGAGTTGTAAAACATATTTTTAAACCATGGCTTGGCATAAATCCGAAAATAGGATTTTTCTTTTGATAAATAATCTTTGAAAATCACCTTTGAACCATGTAAAATGAAGTCTTGATAATATATACCCATTAAGCCTTCATCTTTTCAACTAAAACTTCCATTTTGGAACTTGGAAGGTCGTCTTTCAATATGGGTCTTGCCTAGATACGAATTTCACCACTTTTATTCAAGTTCAAATCTAAGATCTATACATAATATGAATATGAATATGAATATAAAAGAAATACATGGTAGTAAGCCCTGAACCTATAGATCTAAACATAAACATAACCAAAGCTTCATAAAAATTTAGGTCTACAAAGTATAATATAAATATGAAGATAATAAAGTCTTAAAGACAACAAATATAGCAATATCAATATGGATCGTAAACAAGAGGAGTGTTTCAAAGTTTTGGCATCATCATCTCTAGCCTTTAGGCATTATGGAGAGTTATTTGATGCATGAAACCTCCATATAATCAACCTATAGCATCTACAAAAGCTTAAGAAGAAAGTTTACTTAAAGAATCTTCAAGAATGGAATGTGGAAGCAATATTTTGAGATGGGGCAAGAACAAGGCTAAGAAAGAGATAAAAAGAGGAAAAAGAGAGAGTAAATGATGTAGGGTTGCAAAGAAAGAAAGTGTGTAAGTAAGAGGCTTTAAAATAGAGAGAGGAGTATGATAAAAGTGTGTTAAATAATTGAAAGAAAAAAATAAAACAATGGCAGAATTTTTTTTTTTTTGGGCTTGGGGGGGGGTAGGGTGGTGGTGTGTGGTGGTGGGGTGCTGGCGTGATTCAAAAAGGGAGAGAGAGGAGTGTTTAGTTAGCTTGTAACTTGAATTTTGAAAGTGTAACTTGTGTTACTTAATTTGCTAACTAAAAGAGACTTTAAATCATTAAATAAATCAATACAATAAAAAAAAGTGGCTGATTTTGTGAGTGTGGTCAGCTACCATGCATGAGAGATTGAGTGTAAGAAAGAATGAAAGAAAACATGAATAATGTGTAGAAGTGACAATTGAAGTGTACTTGAAGTATGGGTTGAAAAAGTGCTTTTTATTAAGAACAATATATAAAATAAAATTAAGAAAAATATTTTTAAATGAGTGGCAGAAATTTCATAAATAAAATTAAATAATCAATTGAATTATTTTAGTGTTTCAACAAATAATTTACTAGTACGGTCAAAATATGCTTATATAAGCTATAACTGATATTTTTAGATTCCGAAATATTACGAACTCGATATTTTTGAAATCTTTATGAAAATATGAGTCTAAAAATATTAAAGATGTATTTTTAATTTTCCGAGCCCCTGGACACGCTTTCCAAAAGCAGTATCCAATAGAGTTCGAAATAAGTCGAAATAACCTAATCTAATATTTTTAAGAAATCAAATATCATTACGAACTATTCTACACACTTTACTTAATTTTCGACTTCTCGGTTTACGAACACAGAATTTCCGAATCTAAACTGTAGGGTTTAACTTGAGATCTGTTGACTTAAGGTTTCCGTTGATTTCCCGGCTTAGGGTTAAGGCTTAGGATTACTGTAAAAACCAATGGTTTACAAGTTACATTAGTTTTTTACAACTAGCATGCCCCGTAAGAAGTGAATATAAAATAGGATAAAAAGTTGATTAGAGTTAGAAAGATTTTGTATATATATAAGACATAAGCCAAGATAACAAAATTACAAAGACTAGATCATCACTTAATATTACATCCATGGTTTTCAAGGCTTCACCTGAACACTTATACATAGAAATTACAAGAAAAGAAATAAAACATAACATAAGCTATTATAACCACTACATATTAAGTCTCTATTACAAATCAAGGTGTTCCTTGCAAAAATGAATACATAAGCTTAATTTCCTATAAAATAACAATCTAAAGAAGCGTAACCATCAAAAAGCTCAGTGAGTAATAAAATCTTAACACAGTTCGTTGTTGTCAAATCATGGTTATTTAAGAAGCATATGCAATGCATCAATCAAACAATTGTAACAAACATGGTTTGGTTAACCGAAATCTAAACCTATTGGGATTTATGCCCTCCTAAGGGATTGAAGGATTAATTAAGTAATCATACTCATAAGAATTTCAAAACTAAAGAAGGAGAATTCTTTTACTATTAAAAAAAATAGATATAATATTCATAGTCTCCACTTTATTTGGAACTTGGAAATTCTTACTAAGTACTAATACTCTATAGTCAACTCCAATGCAGGCGACCTCCTTCGAAGCCTGCTTAGTTCTTGTGAAGCCGATAACCCCATGATAACCTTAACCAGATTCACTAGACTCAACAAGCATTATCATAGAATCGAAATATTAATATGTGACATAAATACCATGCTAATGCAATTATGATGTTATGTAATATGTGTCGATTTGAGATTAAGGTCCAATAAGCTTTAGTCCATGCTATATGGTGATCATCTCAATTTTTAAACACTCATCAAACCCAAACTACACAACTATTATCAACCAATAAGGTTATTGCTTTGAATATAATAGTTTATCACTCATTCATAAACATATAACAAGCAAGTTCCCAGTCCCCATACATTTTGATGATTTTATTACATTTAAGGCAATGTTCATATTCTATTTTGTAAGCAAAACCAAAGTGAAAAGATACGATTACTCACCCATTCATGATAGCTAATCATCATAATAATCAACCGGAAAGTCCAAGTCTTGGTCAAAAGATCCTATAAAATAACAAACAAAATTCTCTAAGTATATGTCTATGTAGGACTTCTATTGATACTTAAGAATTTTAAACTTAAGTTATTAAAAATTATACTATATAGATTTTTAAGGAATAAAGGAATTCTAAACTTATATACTTTCATTTAATAAGAAATAAAACATACATATATACATATATAAATATTATTAATTAATAAAGAATTTTTTTTAAACTAGTAAGTGAAACACCCTATCATACACTATGTATGGCCCCATGTATGAGTATAGAACTTTTGACCAGAAAGTGAAACACCTTGTCTTATACCCCTTATGACCCCATGTATGAGCCCATAACTTTTGACTAGAAAGTGAAACGCCTCGTCGTACACCCCTTATGAACCCATGCATGAGCCCATAACTTTTGACCAGAAAATGAAACACCTTGTCATATACCCTATACGGCCCCATGTATGAGCCTAGAACTTTTGACTAGAAAGTGAAACACCTTTTCATACACTCTGTATAGCCCCATACATGAGCCCAGAACTTATGACCATAAAGTGAAACACCTTGTCATACATCCCGTATGGCCCTATGTATGAGCCTAGAACTTTTGACTAGAAAGTGAAACACCTTGTCTCAAACCCCGTAGGGCCCCACACATGAGCCTAGAACTTTAGACTATAAAGTAAAACATCTTATCATACACCTTGTATAGCCCCATGTATGAGCCTAGAACTTCTAACTAGAAAGTGAAACACCTTATCAAATGCCATGTATGAATTTTCCATGCTTTTTAAATTCTCAAAATCGAAATTTTACTTCCCCAAACACAAGTTTTGATCTCAACTTCATCATATACACTTCCCCACTCATACATAACCCATAAATCCTTCAAGAAACATCACATAAGTATAACATTAACATCAAAATCCAACATCAACTACACCCAACACCAACCCTTTCAACCAACAAAAGCTTATGATATCTAAGAGATGAGACTCATAACATCAAATATCACTTCTCAACTTCATTTATCCAACTTCAAACTCACCCACAACCTTTCTACCATCGAAACCCATCACAAACATAAAATTCAAATGCTCAAATTAACAAGAATTAGCAAAGCAAAAGAGAAGCTATAACTTACTGTAAGCTAGCCTTAACTTGTTGATGGAATTAGTTTGAGTTCTTGGTGAGCTTTTGAAAGAGAACATGAAGAAAATGAAAGTATAGAGGTGGGTGCATGTGTTTTATGGTTTTTAGTCTACCAAAAGGAAAGAGAAGAGAGGAAATTTTTGCTCAAATATTAATTAATTATGTCTTATATAATTAAATAGAGTTTGTTGACTTTTTGGGCATTAATGCAAGGCTATTGTGTGTGTAGTGTGTGTGTGTGCATGTTAATTAAGGTGGATTTAGATGCAAAAAAAAAAAAAAAAAACAACAAGAAGAATCAACTTGAGTTTTGTAATTAAAACATCAACATACTTTTTAATGGAAATCAATACAAAGTTTGAATAAATTTAGCTTATAGATTATATTTAAAAGGAAATTTTCTTGTAGAAAATTATATAGGAAAACTTTATCATTTAGAGATTAAATTTTTGAAATATAATTTTCTAAAAGAGTTTAAGAGTAAATATTTAATATACCACTTGAAATGAGTTACTTAAACTATTATCTTCAAGACTTATCTAATGAGAATTTTGAAATTAATTAAACTAATAGACAACTTTTAAAAAGATTTACATGAAATTTTGGATTCTTTTCCTTATTTATCTAATTTCACACATGTTGACATACTTAAATATAACAATCAAAGCATTCAACAAAAATTATATACTAACACTTCATTGAGTTTTAATTCTATTTCTTAAACTCCAAACTTGGAAAAACTTAGGGCTTTACAGTTGGAAGATGAGAACTCCATTTAACTTGGACAATAGTTAGCACATAGGTCCAGATGAGTAACTTTGAAATGGGTGCACTTAACTAGAGTTGTAGTCATGATACTGATGTAATGCAATACTCATCAGTAAGTGAATTGAATGAAGACTATGATGAAGATAAAAATGATTCCATGGTAGGTTTTTCCCAATAGGTTGCTACTACTGCTTATGAACTAAGGTTAATGATTGACACCGTTTCACGGTCTTTATAGATGTTGATGCAGCTGGGAGCTCAGTGTTAGCACCTTTTTCCATTACAAATGTAGGTATTGTATATGATGCATTTGATGTTGAGCAGAAAATGAGTGTGATAAATTGGAGCTTTAGTGATGAATTCAAGGTTTGAATGCGGTTGAAAGTGAAGATCATCTTATACGATTAGTTAAAATGCGGCACATGTCAAACCATTATAATTTTAAGGTGATGGACTTGGATCCAAGGTTATGGGCAGTTAAAAGCATTGATACCTACAACAAACGTTGCAAGTGGACACTTAGCAACTATAAGAAACATGGTGGGTGAATTCACATCACCAAATATGAAGGGCCTTACACATGTTTGGATGAAATCACTAGACAATATCATTCTTAGTTGGACTCTACTAGCATGTCTAGGTGCATTGTAATGAGGATTCATAATACTCCAAATGTGAGGGCAAAAGACCTCCAATTAACTATCTTAAAAGAGTTTGGGTATAATGTTCATATTAAGAGAATTTGTAAGGTAAAGTGAAAGGCTATTGAGCAGGTGTATGGAAGTTGGAAGGATTCACATGCAGAGCTCCCACATCGAGTATTCACATACGGAGCTCCCCCATCTACTTAATGAAATAGCAGAGGTATATCCAGGGAAAAAGGTTAAATGTAGAATTGTTGAATCGGATATTACATGGCATATCTTCCTTAACAAACTCTTTTGGGCATTTGCTCATTGCATTGAAGCGTTTCATCACCACAAGTATATTCTGGATACATGATTGAATGTATACTAAAAGCTTGATATTAGTGAACTAATTTATTTTTATTAATACTTTAGAGACTCGTGGTCATAATTGATGGTACCTTCTTGTATGGTAAATGCAAGCACAAACTGCTTATCGCAGTAGCATCAGATGTAGCAAAACATATCATGCCATTAGCATATGCTCTTGTCAATAAAGGGGTAGAGGATACATGAAGTTGGTTCCTTTAAACTTTGTTAGAACATGTTATCAAGGACGACTCTAACATTTGCTTAATATTCGACTGACATGTTGGTTTTAAGAGTTTAGTTGAGGTTAAGAATGATGTGTGGCCTCAAGGCTGGCCTTAGCGATGGTGCATTTGACATGTTACTAGCAATTTTAACTCGAAGGTCAAGAGTAAAGAATATAAGAATTAGTGAAAAGAGAGGCCTAATAAACCTAGACCAAGAAGTTCCATGGTTGCTTTGTTGTGGTAAATCAAAGTAGTTCATGGACATCGTGTTATATTCGCGAATTACATCCCTGTATGTGGACTTTATCTTAAGATGAAGGCATAAGGCTTGGAATTGGTACAATAAACATGACTGAAAGTTACAATTCCGTTCTTAAAGATGCTGAATACTTAATCGTGGCAGCATTAGTGAAAATAACCATTTACAATTGCACCTCAATTTTCAGCAGGTAAAGGCACAAAGCAAGTGAAGCAATGAATTTGGGTAAGGTGCTGACAGATTATGTTGCAAAGAAGTTTGAGAGGTGGAATAGCATGTCAAGTGCTCATTATGTAGGTGTTTCGACTATTAGGAACATTATTTAAGGTTCTAACTGCACCGTGGCCTACAATGTACAATCAGAAGGGAGATCACATACAAAAAGTCGAGTTAAGGTTAAGTAGATGTAAATGTAACAAGTGATGGGCCTATAAAATTCTATGCTGACATGCAATTGCAGCAATGGTACTCTACATATGGATTATGTTGGGTACGCTACATATGGATTATGTTAGGTACTCTATGTATGGATTATGTTTCAGGTGGGGCAGTGGCATAGGTGGGAAAATCAGCTAAGGATATATGGACGTTCATTCATACCTACAGTAGATAAGACAAATTTAACTCATATTGACATCCAACATGGCCTATTCCATTGACATATAAGAAAAAAGGGGCAAGACTAGAGAGAAATGCTTCCAAGATGAGATGAATATTCGAGAGAGCCCACGGGGTTACTCATGCTAGTCATGCAGCTAGCTAAGGCACAATATTAGAAGTTATCCAACTAAGTGAGCCACTAAGAGGACAGTTATAAAATGGTCAAGTCATAGTTGTATTAAAATGTTCATGTGATTTTTTCTACTGCACTTATATTGTCTATTTTATATGTTTTTTGCTTCCTTTGTTACTTATGCCTTCGCTGACACTATGTAATACTTTTTTCTTTACAGGTGGATTCGGCACCTCTAGATGACTTTGTGCTTATAGGACAGGTTGTTCATAGATCAAGACTAGCATGGAAGGCTAGGTAAGATTTTTACCTTTCCTCTTTACTTAGAAGATCTAGAGGATATTTCTCATGGAATTAATTTCAAATGTAGGAGCATGTCATATTACATTATCACCAGAGAGAGGTGAAGCTAAAGCGCCAAACTGGTATGTCTTCATACCTAGACGATTGACTTGTTCCATTTCTATCATAGTCCATATTCAAAGGTGATACCATTTGTTCAGCTAGATTGCAACTAGCTACTGCATTAGTTAAGAGATGGCGACCTAGGACACATACATTCCATATGTCAATAGGAGAGTAGACAATGACATTGCATGATATTGTAGCACTCACCGGCCTATATATCAATAGGCATGTGGTTGCCAGCATGGCATGGATGGATTGGTCAAATTTATGTAACCGTTTACTTAGAGTTAGACCCGTGTCTAATGTTGGCATTGATGGTGCGCACTTAGAGATATTGTGGTTGGATTTATACTTTAGAGAATTACCTGATTATGTAGATGATATTACTATTCAATGCCATGCCAAGGCATATATCTTATTGTTGTTAAGGGGTTCATAATTAGGGATAAATTGTCGAATCTAGTTTATGTCATACACCTCCAACTGCTTGAGGACTTTTAGATAGTAGGACAATATGCATGGGTAGTAGCTTACTTGACATGGCTCTACAGATAGCTAAGCATGGCATCACACATTGATACGGGTGACATAGCTAGACCTTTTGTTGATCTACAAATCAAGGCTTGCAAGCACTTCCCACACTCTACCCCCATGCGTTGATAGTCACATAAGTTACCGTGGGGTGCCCTTTCATCAGTTACTGGGGACCCACTACTTTTGATGTCACTCAATGCATAACACATTTGTTGTTTGATTATAGGGGACGCATAGAGCGATAGGTCCGCAAAAAAAAAAATATAGTTTTTGATAGAGGCATGGTTAGAAGATGGAGAGTAGATCCACTTGAGCTGTCACCTAGACCGGCTTCAAGGACTCAAGTAAAAAGATTCAAGGATGTACTCAATAAGCTGATCCAACAAGTTTAAGAGGAGGAAATCCTTGTGTACACCACTGAGGATGATCTCAAACTAATTAACATCATCAAAGTTAGCTCGGGAATGGACCAAAATGATGGATAGATCGATTGAGATCAAATCAGCTCAGTATGGTCAGACCAAAGTCTTACACCGGATATATTGCAAAGCTATGCTGTTAGCCTTGCAACTATACAGAAAGAGAATAGAATTGAAATCTTTAACACCGACTCCAATGTTGCCAGCTTACCCATTTACGCTACTAACATTGAGCTCCTACACTATCGGTATATGTCGATTGAAAAGTGATCAGTAGCCTTTTCTTTAAGGCCATCTTGAACACTAGTAGTGTTCATTTTCTACACCGCTGGTTTTCCCATGTACACTGCTAGTGTACATCCTGTGTACATTGTGCCTAGAACATTATTATCATTATTATTTCCAGTTTTTGCTTATAAGCCACCAGCGTAAATGTAATGGCTACCAGCATAATTTGAACGATTTTTTAGTTTCTTGTTTTGTCTTTTTTTTTTTTTAAGTTATAAGTATCCCTTTGGTTTGTATTTAGAGAACATAACTTTGATAATAGATTGAGAGATTTCTCTTTAGTTCTTAAATGAACATCTTCTTGAATGAGTTCCCTTGGTATGCTTTCACGTTGTTGGCATGCATGAGTTCCCTAGTATGCTTTCACGGTGTTGGCATGAAGGAGTTTCCTTGGTATGCTTTCACGTTGTTGGGTGCTACTATCCACACAGGTGCTCAGATAGTTTGGTAGTTTACAAGTGATCCCAGAACCCCCATATGATATGAGAACCTTACATGAACTTGACTTAAGGGGGCGTTTAGAGTGGAATAGGGTGGAAGAGCATGCTAAGTGGGTTGCAGAGTGGGACTACAAACGCAATTGCATTGTGGACATGTCGAACATCATGATATACGTTTGAAGATTATTTTGATTAATATAATGTGATCATTAGGTGCTGGATCAATCATACAAGAGTTGTTATACGATATATGATAAGTTCAATGATTATATATGGATGTATATCGTGTTCGTTATTTCCTAATCTAGATGTTTATCTTGATTACAAGTAGATTTTATTTACAAATTCCCCGATATGCCACCTGAGGACACTCTTGCCACTGCACAAGATGTCATTCATGTAATTGATGAATTCATGAGACTTAATATCAACATTCCAACACCCGCACCAGCATAAGCACCCGATATAATTGGTGGTGAGAATGACCCATAGCGTCAACTTCAACCAGTATAGAGACGCAAACCACATAGATAGAGGCGTGGACAGGGACGAGGTCAGAAGCGAGGACAAGGCCGAGATAAAGCTGCGGATATTAAAGACGAGCTTCTGCCCTTGCATGTACATCATGAGTAGCTAAGCCCTCCATATGTTCCATATGATGAGTCTAGTCCATCATTATCATCATTTGCTCATATGTCGGATATCCTGATGCTAGACATCTCATATATAGAGGTCCATACCCCTTAGGCTCTCCATGAGAAGCGATCGTCACTGCTAGATGATATAAGGGAAGGACTTACCTAGATGGATCTAGACCCTATCCCATTTCACCAGTACAGTATTGGTGGTGGAGATAGGGATGCCACACTTACAAAGGTTGATCCATTTATGGAGCATCCCCAGCAGGCACTAGATCAACTTAGGATATTTCATCGTACATTTTCAGGCAAAGATGAGAGATGCGGAGCACCCAAGAGTATATCAGATTTTACATATGCTTATGTATGTAATATTACATATGGATTTGATGTAATGAATTGAACAATAACATAACCATTTTATATATTATGTTTTATGAGTTTTTTATTACATATGTGGTGAAGGGCTTGATAATACTGTTGTGATTGGATTAATTGGATTTGGGAATATTGTTGTTGTTGAATTATGTAGTTGGATGTTGTTTTTTTATGATGGATGTCTAATGATTTATATAGCTAATTGTACATGATTTTGATAGGTTATAATTGTTTGGGATGTCTAATGTAATAACACAATGGGGGAAAGAGGGGGGGGGGGGGGGGTGGGGGGTGGGAGGGATTGGGAGTGGGATTGTGTTAACCTCGTCTCTTTAACAGACGAAATCTACATTTATGGAGTGATCACGTCTTTTTAAGAAATGAGTTAGTTCTATACTTTTAAGACCTCGTCTCTTTAAAAGATAAGATTATATTGTCTAAATTTAAGATTATTTTTATTTTAATGATATTTTTATAATTTTTTAAAATATAAATATTAATTTTCGTTTCCCACCCGAAGTGTATGCTAATGTCAATGCTTTTTCCTTTAACGGTGGATTCTGATGCATTATTTTCTAAAATTTCCTGCTTTCACCTTTTCCATTTCAGACTAAATCGAAGCATGTGCGGGGAGCCCGTACGTCTTGCAATGACAGGACAGGAAAAGAACAATTAATAACAAAAAGCGGTTGTGGCTATAGGCAGGCTAAATATTTTATATTCAATTATTTTTATAGGGTAAGATATTAAATTTAGTAATTGAGTCTTTGGTAAAATTTTAGTATAATATATTTAAATTTTAAAATGGTTGATTTAATATGTAAACTTCGGCTTATTTGAAACCTTCAAAGTTAATCCTAATTTACCCTTATTTTACAGTATACGAATATGTTTATAGCATTAACGCGGCATTTCCTCAATTTGATATGTTTCGATGGCTGAAAAACATATCTTTCCATATCTTTTTAATGCAAATTGCGAAGTGTTACTTGTGTCAGACTTGTTTCCAGCACAACAATCATAACATTGGCATTTCCAATCCGGATCTGACCGAATCACTCGAAATAACGTAAAGAAGTCTCATTTCGTTCTTATTTTCCTGCGACACTCTGTGTCTCTCACCCGACAGTTCACTTGTTTTTTAGTTGCATGCTACCTCACTAAAAACTTTAATTTCTTCCCACATCGTTCTACACTACAACCCTAAGGATGTCGAAGACTAATGATAGCAAGAGCAAGAGGATCTACAATGTTCTCGACGACACTGATCCTCCAGATGTTATAAAACTCAAGGTCACCGGACAGGTAACTGCATCTATACAAATGATATTTTATACAGCTTCTTTATTTACTCTTTTTTCTTCTTTTTTTTTTTTATTTGGTTATTGTGCCATGACAGTATTTTAATTTCTAGTTTTGCTTGTGGATGTATTTTTATATATTTTTTTTTTTTCAGTTTAACTCATTTCATTCTTCATGTCATTTGTAATATAACAGTTTGGTTTCATATTTGCATTTATGTTTTTGAATACATAGGGCCAAGGAGATAAATCTTCTTAAAAAATGGTCATGTGTAGAATATCATAATTAAAAATTTTATGGCAAAAAGAAATACAAAGGAAAGTTCATTATTTAATATATTGATGATTTTAGTTTGGAGAAAAAGTGAAGAGACTCTTACCGACGGAAAAAAGGGGGATTATTATTTTTTTAAATATTTTTTTGGTATCATTTCTTTTTCTTATTAAATAGATGTTTGATGATAAAGATCAATGTTTGAAAGGTTCTTTTTCTTGTTATGTGTGATGTAAAGGTTTCATTGATGTATTAAGTGATCTAATTTCTCTCTATACATATTGTGATAGCAATATATAGTATTCTTGGTGAAAAACAGAAAGATAAAAAAAGGGAAGCGGATGATCTTTTCTTAAGCCTTATTTTTGACATATATATCTGTTAATGCGAATGTTAGCTGTAAAATGAATAATCGAGTCTGAATTAGATTACTATAGGCATTATTGCGGAGTTTTTTTATTCATGTCTGTTTGTTTGAGAAAGTTCTTTTTCTGGAAAATATGTTTTCGACTTTTATTTGTTTGTTTGGTTAAAAACTTGGAAACGTGAGGGAAATCTTTATTAGGAAAACGATTTATGTTAAAATGGGAAATCATTTTTCAAATTACTTTCCCATAATAAATAGTATTTTCTTTATACACCATAATATATTTTATGTAATAATAGTTTTAAATACATTTTTAATATAAAATAAAGCGAAAGATATGGGTCTGTTTGTTTAGTTTTTTTCTAGTAGATATAGATACTTTTTTTAAATTTTTTTCTAACAAATTATTTATCTAAAAATGGATACAGATAAAAAAAAGTTGGTAGTTCTCATAAAAAAATCAAATAGATTAAAAATAGACAAACTATAGATGCAAATCGAACATATTTACACACATTGTTTCGATATAAAGGTAGATATAGATGATAAATAGACTATCCAAACAGACCCTCATTTTTGAGGAAAATTTTTAAAATATATATATATTTTCTATTGATAAAAGATTTTCCTTAAAATAAGAAGGGTTAATTGTTTATTAAATGCAAATATTACGGAATTTACATTTTCTAAAGACAGATATGAAATTGGAATTAAGTTTGGATGCTTCTGAGTTCTGCATGCAAATTCATGTACCCATAAAATCTGTTATGCTGTACAAAGCTTGGTGTTTACATTAACACGGTTGTACTGGGATGGGAATTGGCTGTCCGAAAATGCTGTTATATTAATTTTTTTTTTTAACGAATAAGGGCATGTTATATGTTAATTAAATTAGAAAAAAAAATTTTAAGATAAGATAATTAATAATTATCATTTCATTATACATGGTAAGTTAGGAATGGGACAAAATGCTAAGTTACCTTTTAATTATCTCTATCTATACTTTTTTTTGTTAATTTTGGGTTGAATTTTATGATGAAATAAGTGGGCGAGGGGTTTCCTTCAAGGTGCACCTGGATAGAAATCTAGAGAGAGTTCTGCGAATGTATTGCGAGAAAACACAAGTGGATTATCGGACAATGCGATTCTTTTATAATGGGGATCGTCGTGTCCATGGTCACGAAACGCCTAGACAAGTAAGAATTTCATGTTTTTTAACCATATGTTTAGTCTTCTATTTGTTGAAATGCCTTGGATTATGAAGGCAAATGGACATGGTGATCATGAATGTGTGGTTTCGAATGTTTTTCTCAATTATTTAAATTATTTTGTTTTATGATCAATTCATCCGGACCGGGGTATGGAAGATAAAAAATTTTCTTATTTATTTCATAATAAAAAAATAAATGTGATATACTTTTAAAATCAAATAAAGTAATGAAATTGCTATTTCATGAGTAATGGATGCACAATGCCTAGTCTACTCAATAATCAAATGCAACCTCAAGAGTGGACAAGACTTTTACGATTATTCTACACCTGTTTCTCTGAATCTGGAAAACACATTACCATGATTATAGATGTTTTTAGGTGTTAAATCTTTGTTTATTGGTTGAGGAAAAAATTGTATTTATTTTTCTGTTTACTTGGCTGCTAAGTGACTAAGGATTGGAATATGATTTTCATTTGGTAATTTTATATTTAAACAAGCATATTAAAAAAGAAAAAAAAAATTCCAATTCTACCATTGAATTAATATATATAAGTTTGAATAATGAAAGACTATTTAACATATAGCATTCCATAAAAATAAATTTTTGTAATATAACTGGTGTTATAGCAAAGTGAAAGGACGGTTAGTATTTATTTTTTGCAAAGCATTTTATGGCTTATAATGTTGTAATTTTCGTTTTTTTTCTTTATGAGATTCCTGCCTCTAACTTACTCCATTTGACTATGTAGCTTGGGATGGAACATGATGATAGTATTGATGCCATGACGGAGGCTGATGGTGGAGGGCCATTCATCTCCAAAACCTATTAATCAATAATAATACCATTGCAACTTTGAACTCCCTCTCTCTCTCTCTCTCTCTCTCTCTCTCTCTCTCTAGCAAGTCATTCAAATACTTGATTTCCCATTATGATCAGAACTTAAGTACAATTAACTCATCACTTGATTGATATGCCATTGAACAGTTTGTGATGTTTTATATCTACAACTAACCCTGTAGTGTTTGCTTAACATTGTTCCCTTCCAATGGATGATTTTTAGAGCAAATTATTTCTTACATTAGAAAAACTACTTTGTGTTGTTCGAAAATTTCCTAGGAAGTGTAAGAAATGTTTCTTGGTAAATTCTATTTTTGTAGGTTTTGCTTATGTGTGGTTTCAATTTGGTTGTATTTGTGGGGTGTGACTAGGTGGAAAGGACCCATACATAAATAATATTATAGATGTGAAAAATTAGATTATCATGTCTTAGAAGTTTATATATACTATGAGAATGTAAGTGTATAAAAATATATTAAAATATCATATATTCACTCATAGCAAAGTGCCTTGGGTAATATATTCGAATACATTTACATCACTTCACTGTATTGCGATATAAAGCAAGTGCCTTCGGGTTATATATTTTTAGACATTTATATTATTTTTACATTACTTGTTATATGTCGACAGTCGATATAAAGTGTCTTTTGTGTCTCAATAGTTTTAACCTTTTTATTTTCTTTTTTAATTTTAACGATTATCAAACCCGGTGATATTATCTCCGCACTTAATGGAAAAACCAACTTATATCAATTAATAAATCAAAATTAATAATCATCTTAATTTCAACTTTTTTTTAGTTTAGACTGATGTGGATTAGTTTAGTAAATTATTTACCGTTAGTTTAATATTTGCTTATCAGTCATAATCTTTCGGGAGATCTATATTTTTTATTCTCATTCTATCTAGTTTTTAATTAACATTTATAGTATTTAGCGTTTTCATACATTCATAACTTTGGGTAGAGAATAGAATGAAGTGATTTATAGATGCGAACGGATGAAAGTTTTCATTATCCAAAAACTATGTATTTCGATTCTACGAGTCAATATTTGCCGTGTTATGAATTATATAAAAATGAAATAAGTCATAGTAATTATTTTATAATATATGACAAATGTTGATTGACATAACAATAACAACGAAACAACATTTTGGATACACCATCATAACATGAATCATCACCGTCTACTTGTATTTAAAAATGGCCATCCTTATCCTTTTGTGTGTTTGAGCATTTCAAAATTGATATACTCCTTTACCTTTTGGTCACATTTTTTTTTCCCTAGATTTACTGGGCAAAACAGCTTCTTTGTTTTATCAAGTGAAACACATCTATACAAATCCTTTCTTGACAAGAAGTTATGGTGAAATGTGATGTGTACTTTTAATTATTAAAGGGTCTCCAAAAATGAGCCTTTTAAAGTAAATTTTAGTAAAATTTATGTTTTAATACACATACACCATAATACTCTTACACAAATAAGCTCCACCATACAAGATTATATACTTAAAATTATTGGGTGGTTCTTGGGCACAAACGCTCACTTTAAAGTCCAAACAATTAACAGGTTCACACACACATATTCATGACACCCATAAACAAACAGCACACATCACATCACTCATGCGCAACAATCATGAATGACTCCTGAGTTTCTTTGAATTTTGTGAGGGGGATTGGTGTTCAAGGGTTTGAGGAAGCTTAAAGCATTGCTCAATGCAAATGAAAAAACATAATCTTTTTTTTTTTTTTTAAATGAAATTGGAAGCAGTGTTTTAAAGAGGAGGTCGTAATTGAGAAAGGCACCACTCCCCTTTGATCATTAACCAGTGACGATGCTTCAATTTGGTAGTCGACTCACCACCAAATAAATCAACCATTATATTTCTGATCATTTAGTTCTTGTATGCAAAATTCATAAAATATAAAGTCCCCCACCGCAAAAAAAAAAAAAAAGAAAAATTTCCCTAAAAAATGTTATTGATTGTGATTTCTTTTAATTGTCTACAATTTTTTTGGTAATTTTCATTATTTTGTATGATTGTTTCATGAATTTCTTAAAATAAAGTAATAGATAATAAATTCATTTTTTCCCTTAAAATTTCCAAAATTTCAATTCTCATTTTTAAAAACTATTTTATTGACTTTTGCTATGTTTCGATGTTATTTTGGTGGTAAGATTAGTATTTCCAATTTTATAAATAAAAAATGTGATATTATGACATGTAATGACTAAAGAAAAAAAAAAAACACAAATTACAACAAAATCGGGAATATTTCTAGGGGAAAAAAGTTTTTTCTTTTTTACTCCTTTGTAAGGACTAGCAACATGTTTTCTGGGATTTTATAACATTCTACTAAGGATGTAAATGGGGCGAGTCTAGGACGGGTCATTCAGAACCCGAACCCAACCCAATTTTAGGGAACCCGAAACCCAACCAACCTAACCCACTTTTAGGGAACGCGATACTAGTAATTGTACATGCTGGGAAAAATAATTTGAAAAAAAAAAGAAAAATAAATCAATTATGCATATTCATGAGAGTAAGTAGACTTATTTATATCCTATTATGTGACTAAATACATGAATAACAAAAAGATTATACAAAAAACATCAATCAACTAATGAAAAAGTAGATTTCTTAAACTAAATTTTTAAATTTTTTAATTATATTGAGTCGGGTTATGAGTATGACCCAAAACTCGATCCTAAACCTTATAGGATTTTTAGTGGGGTAGACGGTCGAGTACCCTATAACAACCCGCCCCTGTTGCATCCTTATATTCTATGACCACTTTTTTTGAGGTCACTCATGAATTTTTTTTTTAACTAAACATACTTACCTTGAAATTTTGATAAATAACTAGCTTTTATCAAGGGGCGACTCAATAGTTAAGTGTATGTATAAAGGGTGCTATAATTGGCTAATTATGTCCAATAAACGTGTTGATGGTCATTGAAGAGGACTCAATTTGATGACACGTATATGACTGCCATGTAAGAGGAGGGAGGAAGAATGGGTAAATTTGGTATGTTGGGTGTGTGTTCATGATATAAAACCAAACTCAATATTCTTGAATGTTCTTAACCTACTCTTCATAACTTAAGTGTTTTAATAATTTTGGAGGTGTTTCAACAAAGTTTCAGTGTCTTTCTCAAACTTGCCAATATTGAGAATGTTAGAAAATGAGAAAAGGAGTCTCCTATTTTATAAATTTTAAAAGTTAATCATGATTGTCTATGCTTTGAAATGGATGGCTGAGATTAAGTATTATAAGCAGGGACGGACCCATGGCGGGGCTTGAGAGGGCCTCGACCCCCCTTCCGAAAATAAATAAACAAATAAATAAATTGGATGTATAATGAAAGATATTATAAGGTTATTAATATTTTTAGAATGCAATTGCTCAATTGCATTGCTCTAGCGCAGTGGTTAATGCATTTTGGACTTTATCATAGGTCACCAGTTCAAGTCTACGTTGCTCAAATTTTACATTGTGTGTTTTCTACCTTTTAAATTAATTTATTAATAATTGATTAGGATAGGAAAAAAATTTGTGATATATAACTAATAATTTTACTAGCGGATCTTCAAAAATTTCATGTAACGTTCATTAGAAATTAGTCAGTAGTTTGATATATTTATTAGACTTATTTAGTAAAACCAATATTATTTTTCAATCTATTATCATAAAACATCTTATATATATATATATATATATATATATGCAATTTCTACATTTATAAAGAGATTCCTTTATATTTGTAAGTTATTTAGTGATTACTTTTTATATTTATGAATCGTTTTATGATATTTTAATACGTTACTTTTTACATTTTCAATAAATATAGATAGAAATTGTGAATTTTTTTTTTTTTTTTTGTGGCATCTCTAAAAGAGCTATTGTGTATATGGTAATTTAGTGGGTATTTAAGTAACCATAAAAAGATCATTTTTCATATTATCAAAATATATAATTATTTTCTATAATATTTACTATTTTACTTTCTTAAATCTTAAAAAAAATGGGAATAGAAAAAAAAACAATTATTTTTAATAAAAAATTGCAAAAATACTACTATATAAAAAATAGTACCAAGAATAGGCATGTTAAACTCATATTTTGAGGGGATGAGATCAAGACTAATTTAATGATTTGTCTCTTGAAAAGACGAGTTTAATAAGGTGACTACGTGCTAAAGAAGTTTCAATGGAAATGGTGGTAATTAGAGGTAAAGTATATTGGTCAAATAGTGTTAATGAATTGTATTAAATTTTCTTTTGTGCAATGTACAGTTGTTCTGAAGGATGCGATGATTGATTTATGAACTAAGAGATAAAAGTGTATAATCAAAAGAAATCTTTTGTTGAGAAGTAGATTTGATAATTATAGAAGGATACTAATCCAAGTGAAGAACAATCACTTAATATTGGGGCAAAGAATGGATTTGTATGGTAAAATTTTGGAGACAAAGTGCATTAGTAATCTAAATATCAAGAAATATTGGAACGTTAAGAGTATTGATGTCAAAGGATGAGTTGGAAGTTATCTAGTAATTTTGAAGGTTTGCCTAAGGACATAAGTGTTAATTTTTAAGCTTTATATATATATTGATGGAAAATATAAGAAAATATATATCGAAGATTGAGAAAATATATTGGAAATAATATGGTTAGTTAATGAGTATTTTGAGATTCGATGAATGTATGCGAGTGATGTAAATTATTTTTGATATGGAGCAATAAAGAAAAAGTAAGTTGAATCAATAGAAGTACAACTAACACAATGACATTTGAAGCTCTAGATTAATGTAAGATTTGACCTTTGGAATTTAAATTGGAAAACATAGCTATAAGATTTTAAGCTTTCTAAACATCGATCAAGGAATTGAATTGAAGATTTAATACAATGGGGTCAAGGCAAGATTTCTTGATGGATATTGTTAATAAGTTCAAATTATATTCAAGAGGTGTGTTATAAAGTAGTGGAGGAAGTGAATCTAATTTGAGTGGTCAAAGTTAAGAATTAAGGAGACGTCAATGGAATTATATTCTACTTGGAAGATATAATCTTGAAGATGGATCAATAAGGTGAAAAAAGTCAAAAATAAGAAGAAAATTAAATGAGTAACAAAGAATTGATGGATGCATGGATAAAAAGAAGATAATGATTCAGGTAACTTTCTAGGACGAAAGTTCTTTTAAAAAGGGGAGAGATGAATATACAAATAAATAAATCTTAGTGAAGGGTAATATGATAATATAATGACATTTAAGAGGGTAATTTTGTCATTTAAATAGATGAAATTGGTTAAACAAGAGTTGTTCGCGAAGGAGATTTGAGTAGGTTTAGGTCGGCTAAAAGCTGCTAGCTTAGATAGCCAAAGCCGCCGGCCTATCTTCTTAAGCTGCCAACTTTCCTTACCAGCTTATATTTTCACGAAATAGAACATCATTTCTTAGTTCTAGGGTTTCCTAATCCTTATTTATAAGCCTAGGTCTTTTGTTCATTACCCATATCTCTCCTTAAGGAAATTCTAGATAAGAATTTCTCTCAAACTCTTTTGGATTAAGTTTTAATTAGATTTTGGTTTCTAAAAGTTGAATTCATATTGGTTTTGAAGGAATCAAGTTACTAGAGATAGAATTCATTGGAGACAAACCCTAGGTGTGGTTGAATTGTGAGTTCTTGGTGATCAAGGAAGATTTGAAATCTCATCCTAGATAAGATATAAATCTAATTTATTGTTGTGATATCATAAAAGTAGTCTTTTCTTATTTGTGGTTTATGTCATGCTACGAAAGGGATTCTAGAGATTTGGTGAATTGTGGAGAAAACACTAAATTTTGGTTGGGGTCACCATGATGCAATGGTGATGTCGACCATTACCACTAGGGGGCCAGTGGTGGGTTTGCCTGCCCTGGCATCGCATCGCCGTCGCCTGAGGGGCGGGGTGTGACATAAAAAAGTGCCTTTTTATGTCACACCCCGCCCTCTCAGGCGACGGCGATGCGATGCCAGGCAGGCAAACCCACCACTGGCCTAGTGGTAATGGTCGACATCACCATTGCATCATGGTGACCCCAACCAACGCATGCCGCAGGGTACCACGGCACTATAGGTATTGTTACCCTTAGGCAGAGTTGAATCCAGTCTGCAGCCTCTAGGATTCGAACCCATGACCTGAGGCTTTTGCCTGCCCAAAGGCAGCACCTCTTACCAGTTGAGGTTGGGGTCACCATGATGCAATGATGCGTCGACCATTAACTAGGGGGCCAATGGTGGGTTTGCCTCCCTGGCATCACATCGCCGTCGCCTGAGAGGGCGGCGTGTGACACTGGACTGTTGAATTATTATATTTATTTTATAAAATGAAATTTTATTATGAAGCTTATATTTTAATAAGGGCCTATCATTGTGCCCATGGTTTGTGTTACTCAGTATACTTCATTTTGAAAAACTTAAATGTATGAAACTTACTTTATATAAATTGGTATACTCTCTAAAGTAGTCTATTTGAAAAAATGTCGTGTAAAATTTATTTTTCAGTACAAATATAGTTGTCTCCAAAAAACTAATTTAATGATTTTAGAATATAAATTTATTTAGCAACAATCACGATTAACTATGGATCATGTTAGTTTTAGCGTATAATCCTTAAGCGTTATACGTAACGGACCAGATACACCTTGAACCAATTCGAGGTGTGGACAAAAATATATATGATAGTATAGAAATTTGTATCTTTATGAGGGTATGCTCATTTGGAGATATAAACATATACTTTAACCTTGTCTTTTTTTTTTAATTTTTTTATTTATTGTATTTTTATTTATTTTTGGGCAGTTTCATTTAGATTGCTGAAACTAGAGCAAGATATTAGTTTGAATTTCTAATTATTTTCCGCATATCAGTAAAGAGGGTAATTTGATTTGGTACATGATAAAAAACTTCAAACCATAAATACATCCTCTAATAAATTTACAGGAATAAACTGATATACTCTAGGCTTTTAGAGACATGTAAGCAGAAACTGACCACCTATGTGTACTTCAACCTATGACAATCTATATAGAGTTGATTTTCCAAAAGATGTTAACCATTATCCCTAATTCACGTGGACAATCTAGCATACAGTATTTGATCTTCAATTTGTTGACTTTACACCAACCCCACCCAATAATTCTTCTATTGAATCCCAAGAGCATGCATCCTTCTAATCATTGACAAAGATGTCGCGTTTTGCTGCTTCCATTCTGCTTCACTCTCCCTTTGTACTTCATTGAAGTATTGATCATTCCCATCAAGTATGCTCACAATCTTCCTCATTTTTGGTCTTGATCCCGGGTTCGAGCTCGTGCAACTGACTCCTAGTTTCACCAATCTGATCAATCCCTCCTGTCATATTCACCATCCAATCTAGGATCAACAACTTCTTCCAATGATCTCTTCTGCTCCAAACTTCAACAACCTTCCTAACAAGTAGCCCCTCGGGGCGACGTAAATCCACTGCCATCTGCCCTGTAACCACCTCTAGGATGACAACTCCGAAGCTATAGACATCAGCCATAGGTGTTACTTCTCCTGATTCAACATATTCAGGTGACAAGTAACCGAAAATCCCCCGAACAGATCTTTCGGAATTGCTGGCTGCAGCATGGTGATCATGGTCATTTCTTGTCAGGAATTCTGCCAGGGCAAAGCTGCTGAGCCTTGGATTCATGTCAGGATCGACAACTATTGCAGAGGATGTAATGTTCCTATGGATCACTTGCTCGTCCCATTCCTCGTGAAGATAAAGAATTGCTGAAGCAAGTGATTTAATGATACTATACCTATGATGCCACTTCAACGCAGGACAGGTTTGGCCTTTCCGGTTTCCATCATCATGATAAAACAGAAGATGACTCAAGAGACGACTCATTGAATAATCATAGACAACCAACATCTCTCCTTGCTCTGTACACCATCCTCGGAGTTGCACTAGGTTTCGGTGTCTAAGCCTGCCTATATTTTTTAGTTCATTTGAAAACCGAGCCTGAAGAGCAGGACACTTGGTCATTCCTAGCCTCTTCACTAGTACGTGTTGGTTGTTTGTAAGTACTCCATGATATGCAGTTCCAAAATCCACCTCTGCCAACCTTCTTGAATCGGAGAAGTTATCCGTGGCAGTAGCAAGTTCCTTGTAGGAAATTTCTCTTGGAGTATCCACCAAAAAATGTTTTATAGATCTGCAGCGGGGATTTGGCAAAGAGGGATTGGAGCTAACCTCATCTTCTGGTAATTCTGCGGTTGCATAGATGGTTTCTTTATAGGCCGTGACATAATGGGATGAAATGGATGTCACAGTGTTGTTGCTGGAGGAGGACTGAGTGGCGGTGGTTGTGCCGGTTGTGGTTGATATTGTTGGAGAGGATAATGAGATGTATGAAGGTGTGATTGGAAAGAGGGCAAGTCTGGCAATTTTCCCGAAGAATCGGACAAGGCTTCAACAATCCATTTCATGTTGGGCCTAGATTGAGGATTGTGAAGTGTGCAAAATAGTCCCAAATGAAACATCCTCTCCATCTCCGAGAGCATATAAGAGCCATCCTGAATCCTCATCCCCTGCATATAGAAGTTTCTTTCATCAGACAGCCTCCTAGTCCAATCCAACAGCACTATCTGATCATCCGGATAAGTAAATCGACCGCCCGCCTTCCAGAAGCCACTTCAAGTACCACAATTCCGAAACTGAAGACATCTGATTTTGCGGTTGCAAGCGCTCCTTGTCTTTGGAAACTCTCTGGTGGTAAGTACCCTATTGTGCCACCAATTTTCGTAGTATCTGCCAAATGGAATCCGTTGCCATTTTTCTTGAGAGATAGCTTTTCGGGTCGGTAATATTGGAGCTCATGTTCTAGCCATCTAGCCAACCCGAAATCGCCTAGTCTGGCATTGAATTGGGAATCGAGCATCACATTACTCGTCTTAACATCGCGGTGGATGATCTGAGTTTCGAGCTGCTCGTGTAGGTAATGCAATGCAGCAGCCAAACCACTCACAATTTTCTTTCTCCTGTCCCAAGTAAGAGTACTAGAAACCTTGCCTTTTTCGGGTTTTCTGAATAGAATCCGATCCAGACTTCTATTAGGCATATAGTCATAAACAAGTAGCAATTGATCTTCATGTACACACCATCCTTTAAGCCGGACAAGGTTGCGGTGTCGGAGATTTGCAACTGCCATTAATTCCGCGGCAAAAGTCTTCCTCTCTCCTTTCTCAGCCAAGCATTTGACAGCAACCAGTGTTCCATCACTAGGCAAAACCGCCCTGTACACTCTGCCAAACCCCCCACTTCCTAGAACTTCATTTTCGCTAAAACCATTAGAACCAATGTAAAGCTCGGAATAACTGAAAATCCTAGGATTGTCCCTGCCAACCTTGTCAAACAATTCAACACCGTCCGTGTCAAAGAAAACGCCAGATTGTTGGGATTTCATTCCATCACAGTGGAGAAACTTGGTCCATTTTGAGGCATAGAACCGGCTTAACAATTCGCGGAAAAGATTCAGAACTCGACTTCCACACTCACGATAAGGATGTTTTTCTACAGCATCTTGCTTTGTTTTCGGTCTTTCTGGTTTTCGGTCATGAGGTAGGATGATTTCGCCAGAATCGGCTGGTAAAATGAAGCATACTCGATCAATATGCATGGCTAGTTTATGGTAGATATGAGGATGGTGGGGACTGTCTTGACATGAATGAAAAGGCAGGGAAGGAGGGAATATGGAAATGAAAAGGCTTAGGGTCGGATATGAAACATCATGGTATAGTATAAAAGGTTTTAGGTGTGCACTTTAAATAAAAAATTCAACGTTGGCAGGTTGCATGGTTTGAATTTCAACATTTATGTTTATAGGTATAAACCGTCCATTATGATACTGCCCATGTTTACGTCATATAAGTGGTTTTGGTGGATGTTAGAAAGTTAAAGGTAGGATCTACATTAGCTAATTCTCTTGGATCGTATATAATTTAAGAGTAGATAATATAAAATTCTTCACGAGAAAATGGCTGCAAATGAGCTAAATTTATTTGTAAAATATTGGGATTCGATTTGCAATCTATATGTGATCCTTACATGAGTTTCATTCGATTATAGAATTGAAGCTAAACTTTACCATACTTGATCGATGGACTCAAAAACTTAATCAAAATTAAATTGAACTTAAATATGAGTTGAGTTTCAACTAAATTTATATATTAAGTTTATTTCAATAAAAGTTTTTATTATTTTTCCCCCCTTCCTTTTTGCAGAAAGCCAAACATAAATGAATTTGGGCTCAATAAACTCCATCCAATTCATATTGAGTTTGAGATTAAGATTTTAAATCAAGCTTAATTTTAAACTCAAACTCCAACCATAACATTTCAATTTAATTTGTTCACAATCCTATTAAATCACATCCTCATCTATTTCTAAAGTAAATAGATCCAAAATTTTATTCATATGGGTGTAAAAAATAACCGAACAAATGAAGGAAAAGGAAGGCAAATCATGAAAATAACCAAGTATAACATGCTTTCCTTTTCAAATTTTTATAGTTTCAAGACTTGGAAAGAACTCTAAAGTCCGGGATGGTGATCGTTTTATCTAGATCTTCAATATGCATTTACCTAATACTGTCCTATATGAAAAATATTTGATTTAATAAATATTTCATACTTATCAGGAGTATGCAAGAAAATATTATTTCTAGGCCATGAGGTCATGAAAAATCTTCATGTAAATCTCCCCCTTTTCAAGGCTATTAGTCCATATTTCTTTCGGCCAAAAAAAAAAAAAAAAAAAAAAGTCTATATTTCTAGAAATGGTAGCTTTCCAGAATGCTACAAGATTACTTGTCAAGGTGTGTGAACGCACTTTTAATTGCTGACCCATGGACTTTGATTTAATGTTTTTTTTTTTTTTTTTTGGGATGCACAGATGAAACATTTAAAGATGGAAAATGAAGGAAGCATCGGATAGACGATAAAATAAAGTAACCTTGATAAGGAAAAGAACAAAAAGCTAGACGTAGACGGGATTAAGATGGCTGGGTATTTTCACATCTAGCCTAGCACGTTCGTCCATATATGTGGTGGTAAAAAAGACAAGGCGATTAAATCGGGAAACATGAAATGACTGAAAGGCCCATGTCGAAGACAGACGATTACCAATCGTATTTTGAGTATATGGGAACATCTGTGATCTATGGTAATGGGACCACTAACCTCTAGTTAATTATTTCAATATTAAGATAAGTATACCAATTAATTTATTAATCATTTTAATAGTGTAATTATAATTAGATTAAATCTGAAATATTAATTAATTGATGAGATCGATATCATTAAAACTAATGATAGGATGATAAGGTTTTTCTTAAGTATATACTACTGATATGAGTTTTTTTTTTTTTCCTTTCCGAAGAGCCAATAATTTTTTTAGATAACCAGGATTTATATTTTATAATTATGGGACGTGCTAGAATTTCATTGTTACACCTGGCATGAAATATACAAGGAATATTACTCCCATGGGGAAACCGCCGTGTGATAAATATTAAATAGCTCGTCAGTATGTTTTCTCTGGATGAACAAACTACATTAAATTTTACGCTCCAAATTGAACTACTCCAAAATTTCAAATTCGAACTCCAAAGCATGAATTTTAGTCATGTGGATAGTGATGTAATCAGATGGATTGTTGTAGGATATATAATTCAACCTACTAAAAATCCTATAAAATATGATTTTATAGGGCTTGAAATCGGATTTGAGAATTTTTTTTCTATCCTATAATGTTTTAAAGTTGGGTCTTAGGTCATAGTTATGATCCAATGAGAAACTCGACCCACCAAAACATAATAAACTTTAAATATAAAATGAATAAAAAATTCAATTCAAATTAAAAGAAAAAAAGAAAAAAAAAAACTCCAGTGAATCAGAATCTTCATCACTCACTTGTTGGGTTAATAAATTAACCATGTGGCTTATATGTTAATTACTGTGTATTACAAGTTATCATATTAAGTCAAGCCTAGTTAAGTGATCTAATAAGGTCATGGGTTTTTATGCATCTAAATAAAGCATGGGCTCATATGTGTAGGGACCAAAATATTGTTTCCAATTTTATAATAGGCCAAATGAAATAATCATAGTTAACCCTAGGTTAGCTCAGATATATTTATATGGGGTTATGGTCCTCAAGGGACTACAAGGCTTTCTTCTTAGACATCACATCATTAAGAAGAGAAAATAACCTAAAGCTTCTCTTGGAAGATAAAATGTTAAAGTTACCCAAAGTCCCAATCACGCTATTGCAATGGATTCAGGAATGCTTTTGTGTCAAAATTATTCTTGATAATTTGTCATGATGAATTCGGTTTATTTTAGATTTATTTTAAAATCCAACGAGTATGGATGCAACTGGGGCGGGTTCGGGACGGGTTTTTGAAACCCAAACCTAACTCAAGTTCTTAATGGGTGTCCCAGAACCGAGAGAAAAACCCTATCGGGTTTTTTTTGTCAATCCCAAAAACCCAACTGCTAGGATTTAAGGAACCATAACCCGACTCGACCCGACTCCAAGATTTTTAATTTTTTCTTTAAAAAAAACAAAAGAAATAATTTTTTTAAATATTAATGATACAAACACTTATATTGAAAGAATGAATTTTAGACAATAATCTATCATAGAAAATGATGCAAATACTTCATTTCCACTTACTTTCACATACATTTAATATAATGGGATCCTTGCTTTAATAACTTAATATTTTTAATTTTTTTTTGAATTTTTGCGGGTTGGGTTTTCAACGGATTACATATAACCCACCGACCCGACGATTATCAGGTTTTTTTTAATCCAAAACCCTATAGGATTTTTAGCGGGTTTGGCGGTCGGGTTCCTATAACGACTGCTCCGCTTGCATCCTACCAACGAGTGGTATTAGAGTTGTACCATGATTAAGTTATTGAGTATAATTTCGATTTTCAATAGTTTTGCCATGAATTATTGTTCAGTCGCTTTTTAAATAATCAATTCGTTTGAAATATTATATCATTAATCATAGACTTCTATTGGGTTTTGGTTTTTGGTTTATTCAAAATTCTTACGATGGTACTGTGGCAAGTGTACATATCACATATTGATTATGATTTTGATTTCCGACATGAATCTTGTTGGTGATGTTGATTCCATGAATTGAAAAGTCGTGGAATGCATCATCCGTCATGTTCTTTGCTCTCACAATCACAATTAATTATGCTATCGGATTAAAATCATCGTGTCAAGATCAAATACAATGAAATTCGCACTTTATGAAGTTAATATAATCCCTTTATATAGTACTTGCTCATGATGGTTAATGTTGATGGTTTTTGTGTATTCATCCGAAATAAGAATATTCTAATTTTTTTTTCCTATAATATAAATTCTTGTGCTGTATATGCTAATTCAAATGTTTGAATATTAATTTTTCATGCATATAGTAAATTTCAGTGTTATTTTAATTAGTTAATTTCTTTTATCAAGATTTACATTTATGGGTTTTTTTTTTGTTAAAAATTTTGTATTGGATAAGGATTCTGGTTTGATCTGATCCAACAACTAATCCATTGATATTGACCATTGTAGTTAAATTTGGGCAATTTAAATTCAATCTTGGTAATTATTTTAGATGTCTATGTTCTAATATATGATTAAAATAATATGCTATCAAGTAGCCTCTTTTATGATTATCATTTGTCTTTAGGTATAAAGATGTTGGTGTATGTGTGATGTGTGGGTATTAGCTGATCCAAAGGAAGGTTAATATTTAGCCAATTTACATGCAAATCTGTGGTGATAAATATGTGACAATTATTAGATTTTTCGTGAGAATAATGAGTCAGTCCAAAGAAAGGCTTGTTATTTAACAGGAGTTTATCGTCAATTTTTGATCACTACACTAAGAGTACCACTTACAAGTTGATATTTCTATCCAAAAACTAAACATCAATGTTATGCCAAGTATCTTGTGATGGGCCTTACTTTATTTGAATTTATTATTTCCATAATTTGATGGTAATGTGAGTTTTGTTTTGTTCTCTACTCAGTTGCTTGTTCTACTGGAAATATCTCAACTAGTATGAATTCAATTCCTATGCTTAATGGCACTAACTTCAAGGCATGGCAAGAGAATGTACTGATAGTTCTCGAAGTCATGGATCTAGACCTTGCATTAAGGGTTGATCAACCTCCTGCTATCACAGGGAAGAGTACCTCTGATGAAAAGAGAGAGATAGAAAAATGGGAATGATCAAATCACATGAGTCTTATGATCATGAAGCGTACTATTCCAGACTCATTTTAGGGCACTATGTTTGATGTGATTGATTTGCTAAGGGTTTCCTTGAGGATCTTAAGAAGAGTTTTGTAAAAATGAAAATGCTGAAACTAGTACACTTTTGGCAAACCTTATCTCAATGAGAAACAAAGGGAAAGGAAACATCACATAGTACATTAGGGAAATGTCTCACCTTGCTTCAAAACGTAAGGCTCTCAAATTGGAACTATCTGAGGAATTAGTGGTGATATCTCTTCCAACACTATTTAGTCAATTTAAGGTGAGTTATAATTGTCAAAAGGATTCTTGGTTTCCCGATAAGCTCACCTCACACTGTGTTCAAGAAGAGAAAAGGTTGAAACATGAGAAGGCTAAAAGTGCTCCCTAGCTAGTACATCTAAGGACAAAAGGATCAAGAAAGGAAAGAAAAGTGAAGAAGCTATGGGATCAACATTGCAAAAGAAACAACACAAGGAATAACAAAAAAAAAAAATGAACTAAGGATATTTGTTTCTTTTGTGGACCTAAGGGTCACAAGAAAAAGAGTGTACCAATTATCACGCATGGTGTGCAAAGAAATGTATGCTTCTTAATTTTGTTTGTTCTGAGGTTAATTTGACTTTAATACCTAGACACACATGGTAGATAGATTCTACTACAATAGCTCACATCGGTGTGTCTATGCAGGGGTCACCTAAGTTGTCGAAAGCCTAGTGATAGTGAAAGATACATCTACGTTGGCGATGGCAAATCAGTAGAAGTTGAGGTAATAGGAAAATTTAGATTTTTTCTAAGAACTAGATTTTATTTGGATTTGAATGAGACTTTTGTTGTAGCATTATTTCGACGGCATTTGGTTTCTATTTCTGTTTTGGACATAATTGGATATTGTTGTTCATGTGGAAATAGCAAGTTTAGTCTCTTTTATGATTCAAAATTGATTGGTGCTAGTTCTTTATCATATTATGATAACCTATTATTTCTTGATACAATTGCTCTTTTAATGAATCCTTGCATGTTAACACATTAGGTCTAAAGAAAAAAATTAACCAATGAGAAGTTGGCTTCATTGTGGCACAAGAGATTAGGTCATATCTCCAAGAAAAGGTATTCTCGATCCCCTTGAATTTACTGATTTTGATATATGTGTTAATTGCAAAAAAGGGAAACAAACAAATGTTACAAGATAATATGCCAATAGAGCTTCAAAAGTCTTAGAACTTATACACACAATATATGTGGACCATTCCCTATGTCACGCCCCGGAAGGTATCCTAAACGTGATAGTCCGCCGCATACAATATTAAAGCTAATGAATGACAACCTTAGTCATGCAGGAGTTTCGATATCACATGCAAGGCGTGCTTCCAAGATAATAGGAAACTCACAGGGGTATTACATTTAAGCAGATAATAAAAGCAAGTAAGAACTTTATATAAATAAACATAAGATCTTCATAATAATATCCTTACATCATCTTAGGGGCTTTCCCCCGCTTTAGAAGTCTTTCAACAAAATAATAGCTACTATAACACAAGCCTACTATAGAGATTTTCCTAGAAGCCTATGTTCAAAACTTAAATACATATAGCTTCTCCCAAAAACTCCTAGTAGCTTAAACTCGTACCTAGCATACGGGGCTCCTTGAGGCCAACCAAAGGTAATCGTACTGTAACAAAAAGCTATAAGGGTATAAGTAAATCTAGCTTAGTGGAGATAATTCCATCTACAAGATATTTCCATATAGCAAACAAGTGTTTAATCAAGTATATGAGAATGTACCAATCATATGAACAAATAACATACACATGATTAACCGGAAATCAAGTGTAGCATGGATTTTACGACCTCCATGTCGAGGGTTGGGAGGTTACAGGCCCATATGACCATCAATATTTGCAAATTTACCGGCTCTTGCTCGCCTTGTAGACTTTCTGGCTCCTAATAGCCCATGTAGACTTTCCGGCTCCTACTAGCCACCACTACCATTTCCTCGTTTCCCCTACATGAAGAATAGTAGTGAAACAAATATGACTCACAAGTATGATATGCATGAATTGATTTCAATATATATATTTAACCAAATAATGTTTAGTTCAAGTTGAAGGCGATCAACACAATTTTCATCATATCAATACAAGAATCACAATTTATTTATCAAACCTTCTTTCGATATTCTTAACTTTTATTCACTCAATCATAATTCCAAGTCACACAACAATTATTCGTTTTATCTTTTTTCTTAATTGCTAGTGCTAGTGATACTACTTACAAGCATAAAACAAGGAAATGTAACTTAGTAAAGGATTAACTCACTCCATGTCGGTAGATCCTAATCGAAGTAATCTTCCGGAAAGTGATCTCAGGTCCTTCTCCACCTAAACAAGATGAAATACCCAAAATGAGTCTTTCATGAAATCTCTATTCTTGAAGATTCTAAACTTTCTCAAAATCACGGTAAAATCGTATAAGAGGAAGTTCCAACTTAAAATGGCCATAACTTGCTCATTTTAACTCGGAATTTCGCATATAATGTACCGTTTTCTACCTATTCGAAAAGATCTATCTATTACTAAACTTATTTTTACCAAACTAAGTCTTTTGGGTTCCGAAAAAGTGGCGGACAAATTCACCACGAATTTTTATAAACTTGTTTTCCTTCTTTTGTCCAAAGCTCATTTTGAAGAAATAGGTAATATGATAGCTAGTAAAACCTTTGGAATGTATATACATATATTTATTGACTCGTAACAAATGTATGAAGTTAATGAAGTTGTCTCAAATTATGAAAAAGTAAAGTCTTTAAAGATTTTGAAACTTGAGAACTTTTGAAATATTCATTTTGCTTTGAAAATATCTTAAGTTATTTATAATGAGTATTTCTTTTCTCCTAAATTTAATTTCTTGTAATTGCTTTAAATTCCCAAGGAATGATTTTATTTTCTAAGCTTAGATTTCAACAACTTTTAAAAGTAATAACAATTTTATAAAATAATTTCTTTGTTTCTTGAGATTATTCCAAAAAGAATTCCTAGCATTTGATGAAAAGTGAAATTGTGTAAAACCTTTTGTTTATTTAAGAAAAAGTTCTTTCTATGTCATGTAAGTTTATAAAATCTCTTATGAACTCCTCTAAGTTTGTTAATATAACTTCTTAGTCTTTAGAAAAAAATTAACTTCATACTTTTATTTCTAGAAAAGAATCTTTATTTTAAGAAAACATTTCCTCATTTATTTTGTTGAGACAAAAATCATTATGTTCATGTATGAATATGAATCATAAAGTTATGGAAACATAAGGAAACATAATAACTTAAAAGAATAAGCTAATAAGGAAATAAATCAAGTATTGGAACCTTAGCTTCATCAAGGTATCCCGAGACTAAGAAAAGACTAGTCCCAAAAAGAAAAAGAAAATGTTTTGACTTGATGAGGACAAGTCTAAGACTAGAAAGACTAATCTTAAAAATAACATGAAAGTAAATAAATTGCAAGGAAAGTAAATAAATTGCAAACAATGAGCTTATGTGCTCTAAAAGATATATATAGCTATATAGATATTTAGTATAAAAGCAACAAAGAAATTAGATGATGGTAAAAAACAAAGTATGACCTATTGTTGCTTTCCCTTAATCTTCATGGTTTAGAAAAACACCACTAAGCTCATATTAGTAGATGAACATAAAGAAAACTTGAAGAAAATTTACCTAAAGGAACTAAACTAGAGAGAACTTTTTGGAAGGAAATTCTTGTAGAAATTTGAGAGAGTAACTTTAGTAGAAGAAAGGTGTGAAAGAAGTGGAAGTAAGAGGGGGTATTTATAGGAAAATGTGGGAGATAAATTGTGTTAATTAAATAAATGAAAAGTAAAACAAATAAAGGGAAAAGAGAAGGGGGCCGATGCACATTTAGTGAGGAGAGGGAGAGAAAATTTATTTTTTTTGTATTTTTGTTAATTAAAAGTAAGATATGAAAGATGTGAAGTTGTATTAGAAATGAAAATGTGTAAGAAATAGAGGTATGAGTTGTAAGAGTAGGTTGTAAGAAAAGTAGAAATAGATAAATAGTGTAGAATAGTAGTAAATAGTGTAATGTAAAAAAATATGCGTATAAAGGCGATATCTGATATTTTTAGCTACCGAAAAATTATGAAATTGATATTTTTGAAAATCTTATATTTTTACGAGTCTAAAGGTATATTCTGAATATTTTTACTATTCCGAGCTCCGGGATACGTTTTTCAAGAACTGTGTCCGATTGGGTTTAAAACGAGTCGTGGTTTTACTAAACTGATCTTTTTAAGCTTCCTTGTATAATTACGAACTATTCTACTCACTAAACTCTTTCTTACTCTCTTAGGGTTTCTTAAACAGGAATGCCGGACTTAAGTGGTTACGGTAAACTAGGGTTTTGTTGACTTTAGAAATCCAGTTAACTTCTATTAGGGTTTAAGCTTTAATTTGAATTCAAAACTTCGGGGGTTTACACCCTACATCTTGTTGGAATAGTCAGCAGTCCTTTATAATGTTCATAGACAATTTCCAACATATGGCTACCTATATCTCATTCATGAAAAATCACAGTCACTATACGTGTTCAAAAGCTATAAGGCTAAGGTTGAAAACCAACTTGGCAAAAGGATTGAAAGCATTAGATTTGATCATGGTGGAGAATACTATGGCAGATATGATGGACCAGGTGAACAATGTCTACAATCATTTGCGAAATTCCTAGAGTAATGCAATATCATCTCGCAGTATACCATGCCAGCTTAACCTAACATGAATTGTGTTGCTGAAAGATGAAATAGGATGATTAAGGACATGCTGAGGAGCATGATTAGTCATTCTACCTTGCCAAATCACTATGTGGACAAGCTTTAAAGACTACAACATACTTACTCAATAGAGTTCCAACTAAAGCAACTAATAAGACCTCTTATGATTTTTAGGCGAGCAAGAAGGTTAGTTTGAAGAAGTAGCATATTTGAGGATGTCCAACCAAGGCAAGGCCTTATAGGCCTAATGAAAAGAAATTGGATTTAAGGACTATTAGTTGTTATTTTATTGGATATTCTAAAAGGTCAGGGTTTCCCACAACTAACTCAATTTTTGAGATGATAAATGCTCAATTCTTTGAGGATGTTGAGTTCGTGGTAAGGACTTTATCTTTAAAGAGGAATATGTTGATATTCCTCCAATTGCCATTGATAATGATCAGGATCAAGCCACTATACTTGACATTGTTCAAGAAGCAACTCTAGGTCTTGACACACTCTACAACCTCAAGAACTAGTGCCGTTAAGGAGATCCACTAGAGAGAAGAGGAGTGTGACTCCGAATGATTATATTATATTCCTCCAAGAATATGAGGTTGACATTGGAGTGGTAGAAGATGATCCAATCAACTTCTGTCAAGCCATGGAAAGTTCTAACTCCCAAAAGTTAATTGATGCCATGAATGAACAAATAAATCCATTAAGGACAATGATGTATGGGAACTTGTTCCTTGGCCTGAAGGTACGAAACCTGTTTGTTACAAATGCATATTTAAGACCAAAAGGGATTCAAAAGGAAACATAGAACAGTGGTATGTCCTATTACTAAGGGCTTTACACAGAAAGAAGGCATTGATGATAAAGAGACTTTCTCTCTAGTTTCATCGAAAGATTCTTTTAGGATAGTTATGGCACTTATAGCTCATTTTGACCTTGAGTTACATCGGATGGATGTAAAGACTATGTTTCTCAATGGTGACATTGATGAAATAATATATATGGAGCAACCAAAAAACTTTGTTTCGAGAGATTCAAAGCAAATGGTATCCAAATCAAATAAATCCATCTATGGAATCAAGCAAGCATCTCGTCAATGATATTGCAAATTCATAAGTAGTTTATCTCATTCAGTTTTGAGATAAATGTTGTTGATGACTGTGTATAGCACAAGTTTAATGAGAGAGTAAGTATGTTTTCTGGTTTTGTATGTTGATGGCATATTGCTTGCCACTAATGATATAGGCTTATTGCACGTAACTAAGAAATTTCCATTAAACAGATTTGCAATGAAAGACTTTGGTGACGCTTCTTGAGATATTCTTGGGTTATCAGAAAAGTGCTATATCGAAAAGGTAGTTAAGAGATTTGATATGCAAGATTGTAGACCATGTGACACCCCTATCACTAAAGGAGAAAAGACTAGTCTTGATCATTGCCCCAAGAACATTGAAACTAAGGAAATGTAAAGATCCCTTATGCTTCAACTGTTAAGAGTCTTAGAAAATTTCAATTTCAATGTTAGTAAATCTATAAACTCTAAATCTTAGTTCATTTTATAGATGGCTTAATTAAATTTTTACAATTAACAAATTAGACCTTGCCTCTTTTGATTTACAAATGACCCTAAATTTCTTAAGTTCATTCATCTAATTTTATAAAGTGTCCTAAATTAGCTATTTGAACCAAAAATCCTATTTCCACAATCCCTGCAAATTTTGAGTTCAACTACTTATTTAAAAATATCAGTTTTGAACCGAACTCAAACTAAATACCAAAACTTTTTTCCAACTTGATTTTCAACTCAAGCTATTAATTTATAAATAATACATCCTAAAATTATCTTCTAATTATTTTCGGTACTCAAGAAAATCATTTGAAAAGTTTAAACCAAACCCTTTATCCATAAATATCCTTAATTGCCTTTGTCCTTATCCTATTTATTCATTTTCTTTCTCTCTTGGCTACCATCTTCATTTTCTTTCCTCTTCTTTTTTCTATTTCGTTTTTCCCTCTTTCTTTCTTCTTGCTCTCTTCCTTTCTTCATTTCCTTGAAATTTCCATACCAAAACTCAAATCTAAATAAGATTAAAGAGGAAAATGAAGTGGGAAACAAGATCAAAGTTGGAAATCCTACATAAACAAGCTCCAAGAATTTGGGAAAAGTAGAGATAAAAGTAAGAAGTTGAGTTGCCAAAAATGAGATAAGTTTTGCTTTTTCCTTTGTTTCATTTGTTGGTTATGTTTGTATATGTTGGTTAATGTGCTATGAGATAGGTGTGTGAGAAAGATGATGAATAGTGGATATGGGGTTTGATAAAGTGGTTTGGAAGTGTTTGATGTTGTTGAATAAGTATAGAAATGTTAGAAGTATGAAAACTGGCTTGTATGATGTTTAGATGATATTTTGATGGAAGTAAAATGTGTAAAAATTGATGAAATGATATGAAAAGAAGTAATGAAAGTCATATGGTTTCATATGCTGTCATACAACATGTATGGAAAGGTGTATGACATTTTATTCAAGCTATGCAAGGTTCGTGGTTTCATACACCTTGCCATACAGTATGTATGGAAATGTGTATGACTTTCTGTTCAAGCTATGTAAGGCTTTTAAGTTCATATGTCCTATCACACGGCATGTATGGGAAGATGTATGACTTTTTGTTTAAGATTATGCAAGATTTATGATTTCATACACACTGTCATACGGCATGTATGGAAAGGTGTATGGTTTTTTGCTTTTGTTTTAAAATTGAAACAACTTTCCATGCCCATATGGTTCATGCATTTGTCACACACCTTGTATGAATGTCCCCTGTCTAAAAAAAAGAGAGAAGATAAAATGAAATAGATAAATGATAGATATTATGATATATAAGTTTTCATAATTAGAGATTAATTGCAAGGATTAATGGATTTAGAATTGAGTTAAGTTGACATGATTTTCAATGATAAAATAGCTTATGTAAAGAACTGAAGTCCATCTTGGTTTAATGAGCTTTGATGAGCTAAAATGAACTAGATCGTTTAAGTGTATTCAACTTAGCTAAGATTAAATTAACACAGACTTAATGTATATAAAATGAACTTAGTTAATAAACATAGACTCTTTTTAGTTTAATAAACAATGATTAGTTAAAATGAACTAACTTAAGTTAAAATCTTGTAAAATATGTAATTTTGTCTTAATGAGATGAATAAATACAACTTAGAAACTAAACTAAGCTTAACGTGGAATTAGGATATAAAGTAATTAGTTAATAGGCTTAAATTAATATGATTCTTACAAATGAAATAAATTAGTAATACATCTAAGTTCAGTTTCACTTAATGAAATTTACTAAACTAAAATGAATTGAACTAGTTAAGTTTATTAAACTTGATTAAGATTGGGTTAATATAAGCTTAATAACTTATAATTAATTTAGTAATGATATAAATCACCTTTTAGACTCAACTTTAATTTATATGGAAAGTTTGTGGTTTCAAATGCTTGTTTTGTTAGAAAATGAGTCTTTTTTAATATAAATGATATGATGATGCTTTGTAATAAAGTATTATAAACAAAGTCAAAAGAAATACTTTGATAGATAATGCAGAATTGTTTGTATCTTGGCGGGGCAATTTTCGCAGCCATGATGAGGTTCCTACTTAGTGTCTGATCAAATAGGATTGTAAAATAAGTTTACTTTCATGAATAAACGTTTGCTCTTGGTATATTCTCTGAAATAGTCGTAGCTAATATTTCTATTTCTGTTTGAATTTCATCTATGAAGGATAATGATGAACTAATGCTGATGATGATTTAATGATTGATAGGGATGAGGAGTTCGATTTTCATAGGAGATTGTTAAGGCTTAGCTTGATGTCAGGTGGGTAACACTGACCCTATCACCATGTTTGTACGTGTAATATAGTTGCATCATATTAAATGAACATAACTGACTGTGTGTAGGGATTGGGTAACTGTTTGCTGTTTGTTGACTATATTGTTTGATAAAACATTAAAATCAAAGAGATCACATAGTGCTTGATATGATTGCGTAGTTGTTGTTGATGAGTGTTTGCTACATTGATTGGTCACATTAATAAATGGATTTAATACTATTTGGCTATTTAATTAAGCAATCATTCATTACATGACAACATACCTACATTGGCATGGTATTCACATCACACACTAACATCTTGATTCTATAGTAAAGTTATGTCGGTGGATCTATGTTTCCAAAATTGGATATTGTAAACCCCTGAAGTTTTGTAATCGAATTAAAGGCCTAAACCCTAATCAGAAGTCAACCGGATTCTTAAGTCAACCAAAACCCTAGTTTACCGTAACCGCTTAAGTTCGGCATTGCCGTTTTCTCAAGCCCTAGAAAACGAAGTTGGAAAAGTTAGCTATAATAGTTCGTAATAGCTATAGGTTTTATAAAAATATCAGATTGAAATTCGAGTGTCCTTTGAACCGATCGGATAGACTCTTGAAAAAGTGTCGGAGCTCGGAATAGGAAAAATATTCCGAATATACCGTTAGACTCGTAAAAATAGAGATTTCCAAAAATATCAATTTCATAATTTTTCGGTAGCTAAAAATATCAGATATCGCTTTTATACGGTATTTTCTTACTACATTAAATTGTCATGTCTACTTTTACATTACACTATTTTCTACTATTCTACACTATTCATCTATCTCTACTTTTTCTTACAACCTACTCTTACAAACCATACACCTATTTCTTACACATTTTCATTTCCAATACAACTTCACATCTTTCATTTCTTACTTTTAATTAACAAAATAACAAAAAATTAAAATTTTCTCTTCCCCATGCATGAAATGCGGGCCCCCTCCCATTTCCTCAATTGTTTTTTTTTCATTTATTTAATTAACACAAATTATCTCCACATTTTCCTATAAATACCCCCTCATACCTTCACTTCTTTCACACCACTTCTACACTAAAGTTACTATACCAAAATCTCTCTCAAAATCTCTCAAGAATTCTCTCAAGAAGTTCTAGTTTAGTCTTTTAGGTAAAAATTCTCCAAGCTTTCTTTATGTTCTACTTAGTATGAGCTTAGTGTGTGTTTTCTAAAACCATGAAGGTTAAGAAGAAGCAACAATAGGTTCATACTTTGTTTTTGTTCATAATCACAATTCCTTTATGTTTCCTTTATGTTAACTATCTAATATATCTATATAGCTATATATATTATTTAGAGCATATAAGCTCATTGTCTTGCAATTTATTTCTTTCATGCAATTTATTTACTTCATTGCAATTTATTTATTTCAAGTTGTTTTTAAGACTAGTCATTCTAGTCTTAGACTTGTCCTCATCAAGTCAAAACAATTTTCTTTTCTTTTCGGGACTAGTCTTTTCTTAGTCCCGGGTACCTTGATGAAGCTAAGGTCCCAATACTTGATTTACTTTCTTATTTGCTTAATCTTTCAAGTTATTATGTTCCTTTATATTTCTATAGTTTATGATTCATATTCATGCATGAACATAATGTTTTTGTCTCAACAAAAATAAATGAGGAAGTGTTTTCTAAACTAAAGGTTTTTTAAATAAAAGTAGAAATAGATTTCTTAAAAACTCATGAACATGTGGAAATGATTTTTCTTAAATAAACAAAAGTTTTATGAAAACTTATCTTTCATCAAGAAATAGAAATTCTTTTGGAATCATTACAAGAAACAAAAATATCATTTTATTACTTTTTGAATCAAGTTTAGAAAATAAAACCACTCCTTAGGAATTAAAGTAATTGCAAGAATTAAATTTAGAAAAAGAATATTCATCTCAAATAACCAAGATCTTTCAAAAGTAAAATGAATATTCCAATAAAATCTCAAGTTCAAAGTCTTTTAAAACCTTACTTTTCATAAGTTGAGACAACTTCATTTACTTCATACATTTGTTATGAGTCATTACATATATGTATATACCTTTCAAAAAGTTTACAAAATACTTGAAATATTCATCTTTTCAAATGAGCTTTGTTTACAAGAAGGAAAACAAGTTTTTGCAAATTCGTGGCAAATCTGGTCGCTGTTTTTCGGAACCCAAACGACCTAGTTTTATGAAAATAAGCTTAGAAATGCGTAGATCTTTTCGAGTAGGTAGAAAACGGTATATTATACGCGAAATTCCGAGTTAAAATGAGCAAGTTATGGCCATTTTAAGTTGGAATTTCCCTTATACGATTTTACCGCGATTTTAAGAAAGTTTAGATCTTCAAGAATAGAAGTTTTATGAAAGACTCATTTTGGGTATTTCATCTTGTTTAGGTGACGAGGGACCCGAGATCGTCTATCCAGAGGACTATTTCGATTAGACCTACCGATTATGGAGTGAGTTAATTCTTTTCCTAAGTTACATTTCCTTGTTTGTGCTTGTAATTAGTGGCACTAGAAATTTAGGAAAAGATAAATGAACAATGTTATGAAATAATTGTTGAATGAAAATTAAGTATATCGAAAGACGATATGTTAAATAAAAGTGTTCTTGTATTGATATGATGAAATTATGGTTGATCACCTTTAACATGAATTCAACTTATATGGTTAAATGTTTAATTGAAATTTATTCATGCATATCATACTTGTGAGTCACATTTATTTCACTATTCTTCGTGTGGGGAAACGAGGAAGTGGTAGTGGTGGCTAGTAGGAGCCGGTAAGTCTACATGGGCCAGTAGGAGCCAGGAAGTCTACAGGGCAAGCAGGCCGGCAAATCTGCAAATATTGATGGTCGTATGGGCCTGTAACCACCCAACCCTTGTCATGGAGGGCGTTAAATCCATGCTGCACTTGATTTCCGGTTAATCTTGTGTATTTGGTTGTTCATGTGATTTGCATTACATATGCTTGAATTAAATAACTTGGTTGTCATATGGAAATGTTATATAGTTAGGAATTATCTCACTAAGCTAGATTTGCTTATACCCTTATAGTTTTCTATTACAGTATGATTATCTATGGTTGGCCCCGAGGAGCCCAGTGTGCCAGGTATGAGCTTATGCTACTAGGAGTTTTTGGAAGAAGTTTATGTATTTTTAGTTTTGAACATAAACTTCTAGGAAAAATCTCCATAGTAGACTTATGTGGTAGTTATGTTTATTTTGTTATTAGTATAGTTGAACAAAGACTTTAAGGTGGAGGAATGCCCCTAAGATGATGTACGAACTTGTTATCAAATGAAGATCTTATGTTTATCTATTTAAGTTCATACTTGCTTTTGCTATCTATTTAAACGTAATACCCCTGTGAGTCTCCTACTATCTTGGAAGCACGCCTTGCATATGATATCGAAGCTCCTGCGTAACTACGGATTGTCATTCATTAGCTTTAATATTATATGCAGTGGACTGTCATGTTTAGGATACCCTCTGGGACGTGACAGTTTAAGTTGGTATCAGAGCGTAAGTTTTAGACATAAGATAGTAGAAATAGACCTTAAGATAGATAGTAACAAGATAGAAACTCTAACTTAAGATCTGATTCCCTTTTGTTTTACTTGATAGTTGACTTTCCCTGAGGTCAAAGAAAAATCTCGATAATTCCTTAAAGACCATGACGAGACCTTCGTGAACTACCGTCTTAGACTAAGGGTCCTGTGTGAGGAGTTCGCATTAGTGGAAGGCCCAGGACCGCCGCGAAATGTTCAAGTTATGGAAGAAAGGATTGAGACATTCCCTGTGGAGGAACTTGCCCAATGAGCTGAGATTCGACGCTGTAAGCAATCGGAGATGGAGTGATGAGGTTATTTATGTGGTCGAAAGAATGATGGTTTTTATGTACCGGGAGACCATGCTGCACAAATGACCTTCATCTTGAAAGCGGAAGATGGGCGACAGGAACCAGACTTCCGGACTTGGAATAAGCTAGGACCTCTATACATCTACGCACATGATGAGTTAGCGGATCATACGGACTGGCTGAAGGCAGATGCTGAAGAGCGATTTTATTGGTATGCCGCTTACCGACGGATTGTCCCTACGCCATCAGAGTACAATACTCAGCCCAACTCCGTCGGAATGCAGCTAGACGTTATCCCAGATGAGGACTTCATCATGGAGGAGGCCCAAGCAAACGAAGGGAATGGAGAGAATGGTAGCACGGAAGGAGATCAGAATGAAGACTCGGAGCCTGAGGAGACCCAGTCTGCATCCCTCTGGGAAGACAGCCCTTTGATCCCCAGTCAAGCACCTCCCGAAGGCTGAGCCAAGATGTACCCATGGAGACCATTGCAAGGAATAACCCAGTAATGATCTCGATTCGAAGGGGAGAGAAGAAACAATGCTTTTGATCCAAATAGATTCCTGAGAAGCAGATCCCAGACCCCCACAATGGCAATGGCAGAGGAAGAAGAAGGACCGAGGAAACGAATGGCACGACCCGTGGAGAGAGGATTTCCGTGCATGACGAAGTTTGGCCGTCTCAAGCAGAGATCACCTCACGATACCGAGGAAAGAGGATGACGGTTAGTCAATATCTGCGACAATTTGTCAAACGGCACAAAGGATCCACCAGCAGGAGTATGAACCCAGCACCATCCCCGTAAAAAGAAGAAGTTTGAAGAAGGAAGGAATGGAAGAAAGGAGCATAACCCGACGAGTCCAACATAGCCTTTTCCTAGGCTTATCTTTGTTTTAATGCATTAATGTTTTGCTTTTTATGAACAATTATCTTTTGATGAGAATGGTTTCTACCTTCTCAAGGTTATGTAAGGATTATTAATTTCCTCTGAATGTAAGAATTTTATGTTGATTTAATGATTTCTAGATTTATTGCCTTAAATATTTTCTATGGAATTTTACCGATCTTTTCCTTGTTGCGAAAATTTAAGAAGTATAAAATTTAACAGACGTGGTAGGAGAGGTAGAAGACGCGAACGTCGCGCTTCTAATAATATACCAGCAGAACCGGAGAATCCTCCGGAGGACAACAAGCACCAAATCCCCACCGAATCAACAAGGAGATGTGTGGGGCCATCAACCAACTAGCAGGGTTGGTCAATAATTTCATGCAAAATGCACAAAATATGCCCCGCCTGCTGCAAATGCACCAGAAGCAACCGTTGAAGCACCTGCAGCCCCAGAAGCTGAGTCACATACTTCCCTTTACCAGCACCACCACCGCCCGACCTTACAGAAGTTCCTTGCCGGACTTCATAAAAAGCAACAGATATTTGACGGAAATTTTGGAAAGCCAGACGAAGCTGAAGACTGGCTAGCCCAGATTGAAAGGTTTCGCCGCCTACGAAGTTCCCCATCATCTACGCCTGGATTATGGCACATACATGTTGCGGTTCAATGCAGAATATGGTGGGAGTCGAAAAGCAGGGAATTGTTGCCACCCGTGACCTGGGCAGCTTTTCGTAGAGAGTTTTTGGACAACTATTTCCCTGGGAGCTTAAGAGTACAGTATAGTGGAGACTTTCTCCATATATCCCAGAAGGGAAGGACAATAGAGCAGTACGAGACGGAGTTTAGCCGACTGCTTCAATACGCGCTGAGTCCTTCAAGCATAGTGAGGAGCTGAAGAGGCAAGTATTTCTGAGTGGCCTGGATGAAGTTAAGGATGCGTCTGGAGGAGTTAGATCTGAGGACCCTCCGAGAGTTGGTAGAAAGGGCTCGTATCATTGAGGGAGCAAAGAAAAGGAAGAGCAAAGCCCCTGAGAAGAAAGACCTTCGTGTTCGGAAAGAGAGCTCAGGATAGCTATAACCCCATTTTCAGAGTAAAAGGTTCAAGCCCTTCAACAGCTTCCGAGGAAGTGCTGTTAGTAATAAGGAAACATCCAAGGTCAAGGTGACCTGCTGGAAATGCAAGGAAGAGCACTATCCAAAGAGGTGCCCGCTGCTGCAACACAAGTGCTACTTTTGTGGAGACCCCAGCCACAAGATAAGTGATTGCCCAAAGAAGGCTTCTACTGTTTGCTTCGTTTGCAAGCAAACCGGGCACTTCGCCAATGAATGCCCACAAAGAAAGAATGCCCCAGCTAGACCATTTGGGTCAGTGGGAGGAGTGGCATCGGCGAAGAACGGAAGCGGAGGAAGCAACCCAAGCCGATCTGGAGCAGCTGTCCACGGAATGAGGATATACAACCTGGAAGGACAGTGGGTATGCGAGGAGTCTGATGACGAAGGAGCGAGCTAGCAGCTGTAGATGGAGATTATGGCTCAGATTTTGGATTGGTGACAGGTCAGAATCGAAACCCTTTTCTTTGATGTAATTCATTAAGTTTCCTGCGTTCAATTCCTATGGTACAAGTATAAAGTTTTATACCCGATTAGCTTAAGTATACCAGTCTCGTAATTAGTATAAAATTCGAGTGCAGGACACATACTCGTAGCTAGTCAACCCGCTTATGCTTTGTTCGATACGGGAGCTACCCATTCCTTTATCACCGTTAGCCTGGCCAAGCGAATTGGGTTACCCAAGATACTATTGCTACTGGTTTTCGAGTTAAAACCCCCACCGGAAGCATAGTAACGACAAAGGAAATGCTTAAAGGATGTCCAATGGAGATACAAGGAAGTCACTCTAAGTGTGACCTAATAATCTTGGAGATGAGCAAATACGAAGTAATCTTGGGTATGAGTTGGTTGACATCTGTCAAAGCCTTAGTGGATTGTAAACAAAAGGAAGTGAAGTTTAAAGACCAAAGTGGATGTGAAGTAGTGTTTAGAGGAGAGTCCACGGTGAAGTTAAACTCATTCGAGTTGGTGGATGAGGATGAAATCAACCTTAGTAACCTGGATGAAGAAGAAGAAGAAAAGCCTGAGCTTGGATCCATACCCGTAAAGGAATTCCCAGACGTATTTCCGGAGGATTGCCTGGATTGCACCCAAGAGAGAGATAGATTTCGAAATTGATCTATTAGTCAATACGGAGCCGATATCAAAGGCACCCTATCGAATGGCACCAGTAGAGCTGAAGGAGTTAAAGACTCAACTACAAGACTTATTAGATCAAGGTTTTATCCGACCAAGTGTATCACCTTGGGGAGCACCAGTGTTGTTCGTAAAGAAGAAGGATGGTTCCATGTTTATGCATCGACTATCGGAGCTAAAAGTCACCATCAAGAACAAGTATCCACTCCCAAGGATAGATGACCTTTTCGATCAACTTCAAGGAGCTAGCGTCTTCTCAAGGATTGATCTACGATCAGGATACCACCAGTTGAGGATTAAACCTGAGGATGTACCGAAGAAGCTTTCAGAACTCTATGGACATTACGAGTTTCTAGTGATGCCTTTTGGATTAACCAAGCACCAGCAGCTTTCATGGATCTCATGAATCGAGTATATAAGCCCCTGTTGGATAAGTGCGTGATAGTCTTCATCGACGATATTCTGATCTACTCAAAGACGCGAGAGCAACATGAGGAACACTTAAGGATGGCATTACAGACCTTGCGTGAGCATAAGTTGTACGCCAAGCTATCTAAGTGTGACTTTTGGTTGGATCGGATATCTTTCCTAGGACATGTGATATCTGGAGAAGGAATATCGGTAGACCCTGAGAAGATCAAGGCAGTGATGGAGTGGAAACAACCTAAAACTGTGACTGAGGTGAGAGTTTTCTCGGTTTGGCTGGATATTATAGGAAGTTTGTAAGAATTTTTCAACCATCGCCAAACCCCTCACGCAGTTAACCCAAAAGGAGAAAGTTCATCTGGACGACAAGAGAGCAAAGTTTCCAGGAACTAAAGAAAAGACTTGTCTCTGCCCGATTCTAATTCTACCGACCCGAGAAGTCCTATACAGTGCACAGCGATGCTTCTAGGAATGGTCTTGGATGCGTATTGATGCAAGATGGAAAAGTGATCGCTTATGTCACGACAGCTCAGACCTCATGAGCAGAATTATCCTACCCACGATCTGAGTTAGCTGCTGTTGTCTTGCACTTAAGTTATGGAGACACTACCTATATGGACAAAGGTGCGAAATCTACACAGACCATAAGAGCCTCAAGTACCTATTCACACAAAAGGAGTTGAATATGCGACAACGGAGATGGTTGGAGCTCATCAAGGATTACGACCTTGGAATCAACTACTGTCCAGGGAGAGTAAACGCAGTTGCAGATGCCCTAAGCAAAAGAATTATGGGGAAGTAGCCTCTTTGCTCACTGACAAGAACGAGTTGATAAAGGAATTTGAAAGAATGAGCATTGAATTCATAGGGCAAAGTGTGGAAGTGGAGATTGCCAACCTTGTCATGGAACCCACCTTAGTAGAGAATCAAGGAGGCCCAGCGATATGACGAGGCGATTCTGAAGATTAAGAAAGAGGTGCAGGAAGGAAGGTACACCGATTTTGCCATAGATGAGGATGAAGTAGTGAGAATGAAAGGAAGATTATGTGTTCCGGATGATGAGGACATAAGAAAGGAAATCATGGAAGAAGCACATCACTCCGGATACACCATGCATCCAGGAGGAACAAAGATGTACCAAGATCTGAAGAGCCACTATTGGTGGAACGGCATGAAGAGAGACGTAGCAGACTTTGTGTTGAAATGTCCACATGCCAACAAGTAAAAGTGGAGCACCAAAGGCCTGGTGGACTTCTGAAACCCTGCCAATACCGAGTGAAATGGGACCAAATCACAATGGATTTTGTGTGTGGATTACCAAGGACGTCGGCTGGATATGATGCAATTTGGGTCATAGTGGATCGATTGACGAAGACGCACATTTCCTTCCAATGAACATGACGTACTCTATGGACAAGTTGGCAAGAATGTACATAAGAGAAATAGTACGCTTGCATGGAGTACCCGCTGGAATAGTCTCCGACCGAGACCCAAGGTTTGTATCCAAATTTTGGATGAGTTTGCAGAAATGTATGGGAACTAAGCTACATTTCAGTACGGTTATCACCCTCAGACAGATGGTCAATCGGAGAGGACAATACAAATTGGAGGATATGCTGCGAGCCTGCGTAATAGAGTTTAAAGGTAGTTGGGACGCACACCTACCTTTGGTAGATTTGCCTACAACAACAGCTACCATTCCACGATCCAGATGCCACCCTATGAAGCGTTGTATGGAAGAAGATGTCGATCACCTTTGTTTTGGGACGATGTAGAAAAGTTGAGCATCGGACCTGACTTAGTACAAGATGCGGCCGACAAGGTGAGGATCATCCAACAAAAGATGAAGGAGGCATAAGATAGCAAAAGAGTTGGGCAGATAAAAAGACGTACACTTGAGTTTGAAGTTGAGACCATGTGTACTTGAAAGTAAACCCCATTAAGTATTCGTCGAGTTCGAGCGCAAGGAAATTGAGCCCACGATATGTTGGACCTTTTGAAGTGCTTGAAAGAGTAAGATCTTGCTTACCGTCTGGCACTCCCTCCTAGCCTACCTGGAATTCACAATGTATTCCATGTGTCAATTCTATGGAAACATATGTCCAACCGTACCAGAATTGCAGAGTTGGAACCAGTTCAGTTGAAAGAAAATCTCACATACGAGGAACACCCAGTTAAAATCTTGGATCACAAGGTGCAGAAGCTTCGGAACAAAGAGATCAAGTATGTGAAGGTTCTATAGAGGAACCACTCACACGAGGAAGCAACCTGGGATGCAGAAAGTGACATACGCCAGAAGTACCCGAGTTTGTTCAAGGAATCAGGTATGAATTTCAAGTTTTGAGGAAAAAACTTTCTTTAAGGGGGGTAGGTTGTAAATCCCCGAATTTTTGGATCTGAATTAAAGCTTAAACCATAATCGGAAGTCAACCGGATTTCAAAAATCAACAAAACCCTAGTTTACCGCTTATTCTGGCATTGCCGTTTTCTCAAGCCCTAGAAAACGAAGTTGAAAAATTAGCTATAATAGTTTGTAATAGCTATAGGTTTTATAAAAAATCAGTTTTCAAAATTCGAGTGTCCTTAGAACCCGATCGACACGACTCTTGAAAAACGTGTCCCAGCTCGGAAAAGGAAAAATATTCCGAAATACCATTAGACTAGTAAAAATTTAGGATTTCCAAAATATCAATTTCGTAATTTTTCGGCAGCTAAAAATATCAGATATCGCTTTTATACGCATTTTCTTACAACCTACCGCATTAAATTGTCGTGTCTACTTTTACATTACACTATTTTCTACTATTCTACACTATTTATTTCAAGTTGTTTTCAAGACTAGTCATTCTAGTCTTCGACTTGTCCTCATCAAGTCAAAACATTTTCTTTTCTTTTCGGGACTAGTCTTTCTTAGTCCCGGGTACCTTGATAAAGCTAAGGTCTCATACTTGATTTACTTTCTTATTTACTTAATCCTTCAAGTTATTATGTTCCTTTATATTTCTATAGTTTATGATTCATATTCATGCATGAACATAATGTTTTTGTCTCAACAAAATAAATGAAAGTGTTTTCTAAAATAAAGGCTCTTTTTAAATAAATGTAGAACATAGATTTCTTAAAAACTCATGAACATGCTTGAAATATTTTTCTTAAATAAACAAAAGGTTTTATGAAAACTTATCTTTCATCAAGAAATAGAAATTCTTTGGAATCATTACAAGAAACAAAAATATCATTTTATTACTTTTAAAAGTTGTTAGAATCCAAGATTGAAAATAAAAACCACTCCTTAGGAAATTAAAGTAATTCAAGAAATTAAATTTAATTTTAGAAAAAGAAATATTCATCTCAAATAACCCAAAATCCTTTCAAGTAAAATGAATATTCCAAATAAAATCTCAAGTTCAAAATCTTTTAAAAACCTTACTTTTCATAAGTTGAGACAACTTCATTTACGTCATACATTTGTTTTGAGTCATTACATATATGTATATACCTTCCAAAAATTTTACAAAATACTTGAAATATTTATCTTTTCAAATGAGCTTTGTTTACAAGAGGGAAAACAAGTTTTTGCAAATTCGTGGTAAATCTGGTCGCTGCTTTTTTCAAAACCCAAATGACATAGTTTGATGAAAATAAGCTTAGAAATGCGTAGATCTTTTCGAGTAGGTAGAAAACGATATATTATACGCGAAATTTCGAGTTAAAAATGAGCAAGTTATGGCCATTTTAAGTTAGAAATTTCCCCTTATATACGATTTACCGCGCGATTTTAAGAGAAGTTTAAGATCTTCAAGAATAGAAGTTTTATGAAAGACTTATTTTGGGTATTTCATCTTGTTTAGGTGACGAGGGACCTAATCGTCTATCCAAAGGACTATTTCAATAGACCTGCCGATCCTAAGTTACATTTCCTTGTTGTGCTTGTAATTATAGCACTAGAAATTTAGGAAAATAAATGAACAATTGTTATGAAGTAATGGTTGAATGAAAATAAAGTATCGAAGAATGATATGTTAAGTACAAATGTGATTCTTGTATTGATATGATGAAGTTGATTGATCACCTTTACATGAATTCAACTTATATGATTAAATGCTTAATTGAAATTATTCATGCATATCATACTTGTGAGTCACATTTATTTCACTACTATTCTTCTTGTGGGGAAACGAGGAAGTGGTAGTAGTGGTGGCTATAGGAGCCGGTAAGTCTACATGGGCTAGTAGGAGCCAGAAAGTCTACAAGGCAAGCAGGAGCCGGCAAATCTGCAAATATTGATGGTCGTATGGGCCTGTAACCACCTAACCCTTGTCATGGAGGGCGTTAAATCCATGCTGCACTTGATTTCGGTTAATCTTGTGTATTTGGTTGTTCATGTGTTTGGTGCATTACATATGCTTGAATTAAATAACTTGGTTGTCATATGGAAATGTTATATAGTTAGGAATTATCTCATAAGCTAGATTTGCTTATACCCTTATAGTTTTTCTATTACAGTATGATTATCTATGGTTGGCCCCGAGGAGCCTAGTGTGCCAGGTATGAGCTTATGCTACTAGGTTTTTTGGAAGAAGTTATGTATTTTTAGTTTTGAACATAGACTTCTAGGAAAAATCTCCATAGTAGACTTATGTGGTAGTTATGTTTATTTTGTTATTAGTATAGTTGAACAAAGACTTTAAAGCGGGGGAATGCCCCTAAGATGATGTACGAACTTGTTATCAAATGAAGATCTTATGTTTATCTATTTAAGTCCATGCTTGCTTTTGCTATCTATTTAAACATAATACCCCTGTGAGTCTCCTACTATCTTAGAAGTACGCCTTGCATATGATATCGAAGCTCCTGCGCGACTACGGATTGTCATTTATTAGCTTTAATATTATATGCGGCGGACTGCCATGTTTAGGATACATTCTGAGGCGTGACACTTTCATTTAGGTGATTTCGAATAAGTGGATTCTTTGTCCCCGAACTATTCCCAGTAGAGACTGGAGACCATGCCGAGTGAGTCATACTTCCTACTTACGATTCCTTATTGTGCTTGTAATTCATAGTTGCATTAGAGTGATAGGCAAAGATAAGAATAAAAATGTATGATGGGAAATTATGGGATTATGTATGCTCTCTTGATGTATTGAGAAAAATATGTCAAATAAATTGAAACCGAGTGATTAATTGATGGATGTCCATATGCCATGATTATGATTGTTTGCAAATTGCTTGGTCACCTATGAAATTGTATTAATGATTACTCGATTAACAAGTAAATAGACATAATCACTTCATGTTGGGGATGGCACATTTAATAATGTTGGTTACCAGTGATCCATAAATGGTATGAATGAAATAGGTTGCCCGTGATCATAAGACGGTATAGTTAATGGGTTGCCAGTAAACCATAAAACAGAACAGTAAATTCAAAGTAGTACCTCAGGATTCGTTAATCTACTAACCCTGAATATAGGGCGCAAATCCATTAAACATATGATTTTCGACTGATCATACGTCTTGTATGCCCATATTATTATTGCATTTCATATGGATGATTAAAACAACTTGATTGTATGAAATTATTGGATACGTATATTTTGGAATTATTTACAGACTAAGTTAATGTAGCTTATATCATCACAGCTTCTTTTTGTTGAAGTTCCCTCATTTGTGATTGCAACCTAGGAATTGGCCAACTCAGGTAAAGCAAGAATAGGAGTTTCCTTTAGAAGTTTATTTTCAGCTTTTGTATAGACTTCCGTAGAAAACCCTAAATACTCGAGTTGATGTCAAAAACTATTACCTGTATTTATTATTCTTTTGCAGGGTAGTGCCCCTTAGTTTTTGTATATGATCTTGAATATTTGTGGTTTGTATTTTTGATGCATTTTCTATCAAATTAAATTATCTATCTCCAATTGCTCAAGTATTCTATTATCATAAGGGAACGTCTTGCATCGAATACTAGACTTCTGAATGACTATGGTAGTGATTCCTAAGTATTGTATGGCATGCGGTGGACTGTTACATTTAGGGTACCCTTTGGGGTAAGATGATGATTGATCGACACCTTATAAAATAAGTTCCATTTTTAATTCAGCTCTTCGTATATAAGAGTGTATTGATCCACACCTTATGTTTAATTATAAGATATCGTGTAACAAAATGATTAAATAATTGACTTCTAATAGGTAAAGTCAGATCACCGATCTTCATTTTATTTGGGTAGGCATAATATCTTGCTAGAGACCAATGATGTCTTATAGGCCTAAAAGGTGTTTAAGAGCTATTGCCAATATTAAGTGAACCTATGAGTCACACACAAAGAATGAATCAATTGAATCATGGTTATAAATAGAAGGTGATAGTCACCTCTAGGGTTTAATTGACGCTCATCTTCACATTAGAATTGCAGAGAAATTTTATAACTAAAAACGTGAGAGGCCCATTTGTGAGAGATTTCTAAAATTCAGAATTGTTCCATCGTGCTAGCATACATATAAAGATCCGATTAGGAATTCATTCGTGTGGACACAGTAGAAGGTGTTCACATTTGTAGCACCTATTGATCCAAAATTCGAAAGCTTCGTAAAAGGAATATTGCAATCCTTTCCTGATTTAATTGAATTGCATGGATTCACTTGGGATATAGGTTTTTAAAAAAATTCATATTCCGCTGCCAAATCTGTTTTTGGATCGTTAAATTTCTAACACTTACTTGCCTCTAATATATTATCTAGCCAAAGAAGATTAAGTGAAGCATGGAAAAGAAATATTTACAAACTAAGCTAAGATTATTTCTACTTATGTACATGTTATCAGAGCAAATTTCAAAGGATATAATTTGAAATGCTAGAATGAAGAACATAGGATTTGCTTCACCAAGCCCTTATTATGTAATTTCTTAAACAAACTCAGTGAGTTCTTTGTTAGGTATACTTGTACCATCAGATTCACTAGTGTATGTTAATGTCTTTCTCGAGCTTCAAGAACTTCTAAACCTAGGTCAAACCATCAAAATCTCTTTTAAAGCTATCAACAACCTAGATCTACATTAAGATCAAGAATCCTTCAATTAAAAAGCCAATTCAATGAATTTAGAATCAAGTGATATGAAATTTCACTACTTCTATCTCTAGGTAGTTATGATCAACTTCATTAATAGCTTAGATCTATTCAAAAGAATGATTTCTCAAATTATTTAGTAAAAATCAGACATGGATCTATATGATTCACACACATAAACCTACGAAGATAAGATCAAGTTATTGAATATAAGTAACTAAACAATATTCAATTAAAAACATAGTTGAAATCACATGAACCATGTAAACCCCCAAATTTTTTAGAATCGGTTTAGCATAAACCCCTAAATCGAAAGTCAAACAAAACTCTAAAGGTCAACAAAACTCTAGTTTACCGTAACCGCCTAAGTTCGGCATTGCCGTTTTCTGTGGCCCTAGAAAACGAAGTTAGAATAAGTATCTAGAATAGTTCGTAATAACAATAGGTTTTAAAAATATCAGTTTTGCGAATTTCGGGTGTCCTTTGAACTCGATCGGACACAGTTCTCGAAAAACGTGTCCGGGAGCCCAGAATAGTAAAAATATTCCGAATATACCGTTAGACTCGTAAAAATATAAGGTTTTCAAAAATATCAATTTCGTAATTTTTCAATAGCTAAAAATATCAGATATCGCATTATACTCGTATTTTCTTACTACCAGTACTTTATTAGTCATATCTATCTTACATTACACTATTCATTACTATTCTACACTATTTTTTTATCTCCACTTTTTCTTACACCTATTCTTACACTCTCCATAACCTATAACATTTACTTTTTACCTTTTCCATAACTTTATTTCACATCTACCTTACATATTACATCTTTTATTTAACAAAAATAAAAAATAAAATAAAATCTCTTCCCCCTCTTCTACTATGGCCGGTGCCCCCATGCTCCCTCTCATCAATTTGTTTTAATTTTCTTTATTTTAAACACACAAAAATCACTCTACATTTTCTTATAAATACCCCCCTCCTCTTTCACCTCTTTCACACATTCACTACCCACAAATTCTTACCAAAACTCTCTCAAATTTTCCTCTCAAAACTCTCTCAAAATACCATCCAAAAACTCTCTCAAAATAACCCCAAAACAACTTTTACCTACAACAAAAACCCATAACCACATACTACTACCAAAACCTTCTTTAGGTAACTACCTTCTTTTATTTTCTTCTTCTTCATGTCATGTAACTTTACATGACCATAGTGTGAGTTTCCAAAGACTACAAGTTATGGAAGCTACATTATGTTCATATATTGTTCTTGTTCATGAAAATCTATTTATGTTTATGTTATTATTTTATTCATATTATTGTTAATATATCTAAGCATTATTATCTATATATATAAGTACATATTCTTTAGAGCATATAAGCTCACTTGCAATTTATTTATTTCATGCAAAGTAATTTATTTATTTATTCCTTGTTAAATTAAGACTAGTCTCTAGTCTTAGACTTGTTCTCATCAAGTCAAAACAAGTTTTCTTTATTTTATTTTATTTTGGGACTAGTCTACTTCTTAGTCCCGGGAGCCTTGAAAAAGCTAAGACTCCAATACTTGACTTAATTACTCATGTTATTTTAGTTGCTATTATTTTCTTATAGTTCATGCTCATTTAAATTGTTGTCCAAAGTATCAAGTTCTAAAAATAAGTTGACAAAAAGAGATTTTTGACACTTAGAAATAAGTTTATGTAAAGAAGAAAAATCTATGGTTTGAAAACAAAAATAAAATTATTTCTTTTCAAGTTACAAGAGGAAACCACTAAAATTTTAGAAACTACTTTACTATAAAAAGTTCTTAGGTCACATATTATTTCGCTTTATTTTTATCAAGAAAATAAATTTTTATGCATGGATGATTCTATGAAAAACATAAGATATGAGGAAAGAATGAGGAATTTTCAAATAAAGATTTTTGCAAACAAATAGACAAAGGAATTTGTACAAGAAAAATGAATAGGGATAATAGGGTATTTTCTAAAAACTCTAAAATAGTATTAGTGTAGAAAATTTAGAAGGAAGAAAAATTTATTTTCAAAAGGTTACTTGGATATATATATACATAAGCCAATATAAAACTTTTTGTAGAATAAAAAGAAACAAAATAGTTATTTCAAGGAGTTTACAAACATGAAATTCTTATTTTCCTAAAACAACTCCAAAACCAACATGGTTTTACTTGAGTAAAATAAATGGACAACAAAACACTTGAGCATGAACGAATATGAGCTAAATAGTCATAAAAAGAGAAATTTTCAACTATATAGATAACTAAGTATTTATCAAACAAATTTTGATTTCTTGAACCAAAGTTGTTTTGTGGTGAACTTTGTCGCCACTGTTTTGGGGCTTATATGACCTTGTTTGTTAAAATTAATTTTGGAAATAGATAGGTCTTTTCGAGTAGGTGGAAATCGGTATATTATCTGCGTGATTCCGAGTTAAAATGATCAAGTTATGCCCATTTTAAGTTGGAACATTCATTTATATGAACTTTAACGTTCTTTTGACATTGTTTTGTCAAATTTCAAGAAAATCATCAAGGAATACTCATTGTGGGTATTTTCTTTGGCTAGGTGACCCCGAGGAAGGATTCCTTTACCCCGATGATTATTACGATTAAGTGGAGTGTGTGAGCAACTCATCCGCTTAGAGGAATAATCGACATGACATCGCGAGTTTATTTCTATTAAATGCTATACTTGGTGTGCTTGTAAATTAGTTGTATTAGGATTAGGAAAAGATAAACCGATGTGTATGTAAAATAATTCTTCGAAAGAATTTTAAGAATATCGGAGCCGGAATTGTTTTAAATGTTTGTTTTAGTATAACATTTGATTAGTATGAAATTCTTTGATCGCCTTAAATTCAAAAATAATTATGCTATGACTTTATAAATAAATGAATTTATGCATACCACGAAGTGAGTCACATTGCATTTTGGGTTATTATCCTTGGGTGAGAAGGATAGTAAGCTCATGTCGAAAGCAACACTTGGCGGAAGATCCGAAAGCGATTGCTTGGCGGCTTAAGGGAAATGCTTGGCGGATGATCCGAAAGCAAGGTCAAATCAAGTAGATTCGGAATGCTTGGCGTTGAGTGCTCGCGAGCATAAAATTTTTTTTAATTAAAACTACTTATTTTGAGGTTAAGTATCACCAAACCCCGAATGGAGGGCGCAAATCCATTCAACATATAGTTCCCAGAAAACTATATGCTTATTTGCCCACGTGTATGTTGCATTACATTTGATTATTTAAACAACTTGTTTGAAATCTCGTTACAAGAAGTTATTTATGAAAATAGTTCTCACTAAGCCTGTTAGCTTATACCCCTATAGATATCTTTTGCAGTTTCCCTACTTATGGTTAAGGCCACGAGGACCCTGCGGTCAGGTAATTTCTTCTAGATAAAAAGAATTCTAAGATGAAGTTTAGTATTAGAGATATTGTATAAATATCTTGTAATAGAATAGTGATCTTGGAAAATATCCCTAAGTTTGTAAAACCATTTCTATGAATAAATGTTCATTATGAATCATCTTTTCTTAATATGTTTATATATCCCCTTAAACTGCATAATTCCATATTTGATTCTCTAAAGTTGTGAAAGTACCCCTTACACTTAATATAAAAACTTTTGGGAATGGCTAAGGTTGTCATACTTAAGCTTTAATATTAAGTGTGGTGGACTGTTACGTTTAGGGTACCCTTTGGGGCATGACAAACCAAGTCTTGGATTCACAAACTTGAGTCTAAAACAATTATTTTTCCCTGGGTTTTAGCATTCAACATGAATTTCATGAGAAATAATATAAAATGAAGATAAATATAACCTATGTAGCATAAATTCTTATAGAAACAAACTTTAGATTAATTTGAATTCACCTAGAAAACTTGAATTTCTAGCAAAAGTATAGTTTCCCTCACTAGAATTCTCACTCTAATATTTACATGCCTATTTTACATAAATAATTTGTTACACTATGGTACAATACTCTTACAATGTTTGTGCAAGTTTATTTATAAGCGTCAGGCATAAAAATTGCGATGATTTTATTGGCTGATGTGACAGATTCTTTATAACAAGCTTTATCATAACATCACATGCCTATGATAGGGGTCAGATCGCAGGTAAAATCATGGCCTTGGTTCTTAGCCGTGGTAAACTTTGTGTAGTCTTCAACTTAGAATCACGGTATGCTCTAGCTTCAATCGTAGGTATAGTCATGGGCACAACTTAGGCGCAGTTGATATGGTTTCTCAATCTTCCTTGTATTTGTCTACCCTTGGTTGACATCAAGGGTATTGTAGTTGTCTTTTACAACTTTATATCCTTATTGTTTTCATTCTAAACTTGATCGAACCATCTTATTTCTTCTTTTTATGTTCAATGGAGCTAGAAAAACAACAATTGAACAATTATAACACGAATTCATGGAAAATTCATACAGCGATTGTAAACCCCAAAAAAATTCATAATTCTTAGAAAACAATCCTAAAAGTCCAATAGTAAAATTTAAAACCCAAAAATGGACTCAAGTTAAAAACAAATTCTAAATCAAGTCAGAAACGAAAATTCTTAGTCTTGAGAAAACGAGAACCCTTGGAACTAAATATAAAATCCCACTATCGGTTGAATCAACATCCGTACGCCAATTAAATCATCTACCCGATTCCTAAAATGCAAATCAAAATGATATATCCAAATACCGCTTAACAACAAAATGATAAAATCCTAAATCCTTCGGTAAATTTTAGAATCAGAAATTTCAAGTTTTTACCAAAAGTCAAACTGAGTCAACTCATAACCCTAGACTCATTTAAACGATCCCGAAAAACTGAAACTATTAAATAATCACAAATAAAATAAGATAAACCATAGATATCGAGCTAAAAATATAAAACGATCAAAACTCGAAAATTATACGATCTTACGAATATCTTGACAAAACCGAAAGTCAAACCGGGACCCTAAAAGTCAACAAAGCCTATAACAAACCCTAGTGTTTAAGATCCGGTAATCCCGCATTCTCAAACCCTAGAAAACGAAATATTGAGATCCTAGATAATAGTAGGGTAAGTAAAAGTATAATAGGAATGTAGCAAGACTTGACCTAGATGTATAGAAGACTCTAAGTAACTTATTTGTGTGTAATTCAAGTAGTGTATACTAGTGTTCAGAATAGAATGAATACCATGTATGTGTATACCTTGTTTGTTCCTTATGCCTATTAAGCTAGAATCTTAAAGTTGACTAATTGAATACCTAGCTATAAAGTTTATCTATTGCCTATGCTTGGTTGTGGTTAGTGGACTGAGAGTATTGGGGATGCTGCTGTAGTACCCCAATGATCTTTGTTTAATACTATACCTAATGGAGTTGCAACTAGAGATGATTATAGTTAAATTTAGGGGCTCTTGGACTCATGAACTCATAGATGTTGAGGAGTAACTAAAATCGTATATATGTATTACTATATTATTGTTTGGCGGGATATTGAGTTATCCCCATGTTGTTTACCTATATTAAAATAAAGATAATAAGATGCTAGTTGTTGCATTAGTACTAGGTCTAATAGTGATTGTGTGCTTACTGTATCACGTGTGTATATTATAGTATACCATATTGGATTTTGACTCATTCCTTTATCTTTTTTAGGTACAAGTGGAGGATATATAGATAGACTGTATCACTAATCACAACTAGCTAGTGGGTTTGGGGATGTCACTAACATTGAAGGCTTTCTTGTTGAGGAGTAGATGGCATGTAATCAGTTATGTGTAGTTAGTCTAAGTTGTAACTTATATTTGTAGTTTGTTAGTAACACTTATTCTCAATGTATAATTGTTTTAGTATCGATACAGTGGTTTTCCTTAAATAATTTGTTAGATGAATTTATGTAGATTATGAGATGGTATTTATATGATAGCTTACGAAACCATGTATGTGTTTTGATAGTATTGAATTCATTAATGCATGAGTGATTTTAAAGTTAATTTTGTGCAAAAATTTAATTTGGTATTGAACTTTGAAGTGGTCAATTTAATATCCAATCAAAATTTTGTGGTCATTCTTAGGATTAATTTGATGGATGCTACCTCAATTTTCATAGAATATGCAATTAACTACCTGAAGTTTTAATTAGTCAATTTACTATTTGAAAGTTTTCATGTACAAAGTTACTACTTGATATAACTCTGTCAGTTTAATTTGCACAGTTGGCAATATTATCCAATTGCAAAAAATGTCACGTGTTCAAACCCCACCCCATGTGCATTGCCATGTATGTCTTTTGCCTTAAAAATAATGAAACCTAACGTGGTTAATTAAAGAAGAGGAAAAAAAGGAAAGAGAAAGAAAAAGAAGAAATGATAAAGAGAATAAGGAAATAATACCATTCATCAAAGTGCTTCAAAGCTCGATTATTATTATTATTATTGTTGTTGTTGTTGTTGTTGTTCAAAGATTACAAATCTATCGATGAAAATTGCAAAAACACCAAAGATACAATCAAAAGACTAAAAAACAAAGAGATTTAGTCAAATGTTTTTCTCTCCCTTCAAACACCATGAAAGCTCAAGTCTTGCTACACACACCAAATGAAGGGAAGTTCTTAGTGTGATTAGGTTTCATATTCAATAATTTTTGTATGTTGAAATGGTGGTTGTAGGGCATCAGTGGAGAATGAGAAGGTGTGAGTGGTGTGTTCTGATGATGGTGTTATTATTAGTCATGCCATCCCAATGAAGAAGACAACATCAATAACAACTTGGTACGGTGGGGGTATGTTGGAGCATAAAAGAGAAAAGAGAGGAGTCACTTCGCTTATTATCATTTGCTACCACCATCCATTGATCGAGTTTGTGAATTTCTAGACCAAATTTCCACCTTACATTTCAAAGCACTCCTTAAGGTTTTCGATTTTGCCTTAATAGTAATTGCCTGAAAGAATCGGGGTTTTGATTTTAACTTTCAGTCACCACACACCTTTGACTCAACTTGAAATATCTCAAAAATTTATTGCAAGTAAATAAAAATAATAATATTAATAGCCAATACCAATTATATTGGGAATATATATACACACACACATTAATAATCGATAGAAATAATAATAGTATTCAAAAAATATAATAGGAAAGTTTTAAGAATAAATAAAGTAGCAAAAATTGAGGAATATAATATTTATGAGAGTAAGTAATTTAAAAAGGGAAATATTAACAAATATGTGTCACATGTCATAAAACAGGTAAGGAGGGATAAAAAGGGACTTTAGGTATAACTTACTTAATCAATGCAAGCCATGAAGGCATATGAGTAAATTATATCCCAAACGTATAATGTATAAATTTAATGCGTCCCTCTCTTATAAAACCCTTAGTTTTATCTTTCCTCTCATTCTTCATTCTCAAAACTTCTTTAATAAGTTTTACTAATCTCTCTAAACTTCTTTTAGAAGGAAAAAAAAAAAAAAACGACTCTCTCTTCAAGATTTAGAGATCTACACAAGAAAAATTAAGAGAAAAGGGTAAGAATGATTTCCTAGTTTCCCCTAATCCTTTAATTACAATACTAATACAAAATTTATCATAGGATAATAAAAAATTAAGAAGAGGGAGGAAGTGTGCTTAAGAACCTTCCACAACAAGCAATCCCTTAATTGGCGGTGGTAGTAGTAGTTTAAATGTGCTTTCATTCTTCATTAGTAAGTAATCTAACTTATAATCTTTAATTCATGTGTCTATGCTATTGTGATTGATGCTTGAATATTGAAATCATATATTATATTATTAGATCTACAGGTATGGGAGTAAATCGTGATAATATGATTTGTAAATTATAGATCTAAGGATAAACGAAGTTAAATAACATAAATACATTAATGATGATTTAGGATCAACGCTTGAATAATGTGATCAAAGATTATATTTAGAGCTAGGTTGCTATTTATTTTTCTATAGAAAGTGAAATGTTAAAATTAATAGGAAATTATTTCTAATCAAATAAGTAAGGGATGATTGTAAATAATATATATTCATATTAAAATTTGGAATTTTTAGATGGATAATTAATTATTTTTTCATAGAAAATTACTTAATCAAATAGATATAAATAATCACTTATAAGTTAATAATCTAAATAGGCAATTTGAGGAATTTAAATATAATAGATAATATTTAATCTTAGACCTGTAATTTATTAATAGATAATCAAGTAGAGATGAATATTAGAGTTGGTGACTTTAAATTTATGAGATTATTTTCTTATACAGATTCTCGTTTTGTGGATATTCTATCATCTGTTGTGGTAGGATTTCCTACATGAGTATAGGTATGCAATGAGATGTGTGTTGCTTGATTAGAATAGGAGTTCCCAAATGAATTAATGCTTAAAGATAGCTAATAATAATTGAGTGATTGATTGGGCGTAGTCGCTCTTAGACCTGGGTTGAGGGCAACAACCTTGGTAGGCGATGCCAATAGGTAGTTAGGCACTTAGACCATCAATGATGACTCGGTAGGTAGCTAATAGAGGAAATGATAGCGGGATAATGCCTACTTGCATTTGGTGAGAAGTCACACTTGTACAGTTTAGGATCGTAGGCTTCGTTAAACAAAACAATGTGATGGACTAAAATAAGTAGAGATTCATAATAGTTGTAACCCCTAGAAGAAGCTATTACTTATTAGAGATAGGAAATATAGATATTCGACCTATCTATATCAACCCCTGAGCAATTGCTGCTACTCACGACCCCTATGTTTCTCATCGTATTGCCGAAGTATGATTACTCCATTATTATTTTGCTACACCTTAATTAAAGATCTAAATAGTTGGTTATTGCATTACGTTAAAATAAGTGTGTGTGACCATATCATGAGTACATGTGTTGCTATTGGATTGGCTTTGGCTCATTCGTTTCTTTTTCAAGTGATGATGATGATGATTATACGGATGCTTTGAATGCTACGGGTTGAATATTGATGAGAGACTCGACGTGCTAGACGTTTAGAGGCATTGGACATTGTTTTATTATTACTCTAAATGTTTGATATTCGTATTATGAGATTTTTAATATATTATTAAGAAATTATTTGCTATTACTTATGAAATTTAAATAAGGATTTCTTAATTTAAAATTTATTAGAAACTCACTTACTTAATGATAGCTTTTACGCATAATACTTAAGTGTTATACGTGGCAGAACTGTTGTCGCTCTAAACCTTATTTAGGGCATGACACAACTAGGGTTCAATTTTGTGTTTTTTAGACTATTGACGTAGATAATTATTTGGGTGAGTTGAGTGCAAGTAGCGTGCCTCTATTCCTCATTCATGCCAACTAGATAGACAAAATTAATGGAGTTTTAACTAAGTGGTATTTTTTATTGATAGGTAGTAAATTGAAACTAAAAGTTGAGATAGTTAATTGAAGATTTAGGCAAAGTTGAGGTAGCACATGTGACATTAGACCTTATTTTTTATTTTTCTTAACACCGTTTCTTTTTTTATCGAAGTGGAAGATACATTTTGTCACTAAATTTTTACTACTTCTCCTAATACTATCTAGCATCGATAGACTATCTCTTTCATGTCAATAGATAGAGCAAATGGTATTAGAAAAATAATAAAAATAGCCCCAAAAAGTTTAATTGATTATTAAATTAACCATTTCAAAGTTGAAGTACCAAATTAAATTTGCATATAAGTTTAGGTATCAAATTTGACATCTTCCCAAATAAAAAATAGATCCGCATAGCACTTGCATTGAAGAGAGGATGGAGATCGATGTAGTAAAAAGGCTTGGCGAAGGAAAAAAAAATCATTTAGTATTATATGTCATGTGTTATGTACACACAATATAAACATACTTACATATATCTATAAAATATGCAAATTTAATGTCCTAATTATTTTAAAAACTACCTACCTTATTATTATTCATATTAAAATTTCATTAACATTTATACATTAAATCTTCTTTCACACTCATCAATCACTCGCATAGTTAACATAACCCAAAGTAAACCACAATCCAAGGTGCATCGTTTATGTTGCCTTGAAGCATGAAATGTGACTCAGAGTCTACCCTTATAGCCTAAACTAGACGGAATTACCTCAGATCAACATTATAATACTGTGCATAGAGCTTGTCGCTTATTCTTTTTCCTAACAGTAACTTATGTAATTTGACCAGGATATGTCACGTACCTGTGCCGTCCTGCCCACATTTAAGGACGCGTTTTCGTTAATATCTTTGGTTCCATTTCCTACTAAAGTCGCCATCCAATCTATGAATGACTTCCAGGATGAATATGATAGTTCATCGGGAAATCTTTTATGGCTGATTAAGACGTGACAATCTAGTGAGATCAATTTAACTGTTTTCTGATCGTACGCTGAAGTAGGATATAAATTTATGTACTTAGATATATATATTTTAACGATGCTCATTATTAATCGTTATGTTTTTATGATATCCATGATCATATTCTCAACACCGCTAATATTTTGGATATTTCTTGTGTTTTTTATATTTTGTACTTCCGAGCTTAGTACATATTGTATTGAAAAGAGAAAGTAGATATTTAAGGATGATAGATTAAGATTAGTGAAAAGACAATTTAGATGATGATATATCTTAATGGCACGTATACAAGATAAATGTTATGTAAAATGATGTGAATATAAAATTATATTATACTTGAGTGTAACGTCTTTAGATCTTGTGACATGTTACATTGAATATACTAAACATTCATCTTATAATATATAAAATGTATTTTTCATCCTCTATCTTAATAATGTAACATTACGTATTAGTTTGATTTGGTTTTATTCGATTTAGAATTGATTAAATCAAAATTCTAATTAAAAAAAATTGTTCTAATCATTTATATTTGTGCAAATATTCAATTATTTAAATTACCCTACAAAATTTAAATTGTAAATCATAATAAAATACTTCATGCATCCATCATATTCATAATTCATTTTCCTCTATAAAAGGATTCAAAGAACATTCGCTAGCTAATATACAATAAATCATCATCTATGATTCTCCAAAAAAACCATTGATTGAATCATATACCAACTAAGTTGGCCAAAAAAAAAATTCTACCAACAAAAGTCATCCACAAATAGAAGTGATTCACTAACAAAATATATTAAATAACTAGTACATTATAAGAGTAATAACTAAACAAGCAAAGTATATACTCCAAGGAGTTAAAACAATTAACAAAAAAAAAAAAAAAGGCAACAAAGGAAAAATACATCTAGAACCAAAAAAATAATTTTGGAAAAATAGCAATTTAATACTAACCAATATTTATCAAATAACAAAAAACATAATGAAACAATAAGTACATATATGACCTTTAATTAATCATCATAACAAAATATATAGTTAGAAGTAAAATAATATTATGTTTTTCTACAATAGTTAAGTTAGATTTTACAAATTGTTTTAATTTACTCTTTCAAAAGAATCATAAATTTACAAATCAGGAATTTTCCAAACTAAATTGTTTAAAAAATCATATTCGATTAAGTTTGATTTGTTTATTATTTTGTCTACCGTTGTTTGCACTAATTTAAGGAAAAAAAATTGGCTTAAGTTAATACTTGCAACCTAATTTTAGGACGTGATCGGTAAACTAGTCATATCCATACAATTTTACCATAATCGGACAAAAAAAACTATCAAAATATAACATATCTACGATATACCAAAATTGCATAAAGTTACCACAATGCAACAAATTGATCATAATGCAATAATAAACGTATGGCACATAAATGTAATGAATAGTATGTACTTGTCACCATGCAACAAACTTACCATAATCTAACAAATTTACCACTTAGCACTAACAAACAAACAAACAACTTACTAGAATATATAATATACTACACACATAATAAAACAAATTTAGCACAGAGCAATGAAGTTACCAAAATCCAACAAAAATAGCACATATCACAATTGGACAAACTTACTAGAATGCAATGAACTTACAACTTCCAAAAGTTCATGTAAAATCAACTTATCAAAATACGACAAACTTATCATAATAAGACAAACATACCACTTCGCATTGACAAACAAACTACCAAAATGCAACAAACTTGTTAGAGTATGATAAATCTATCTTTTAGTACTGAAAGACAAAACTACTAGACAAACTACTAAAATACAATAAACTTACCAGAGTATAGCAAATATAACACTTAATACTAAAAATCAAAACTACTAGATAAGATGAACTTACCAAAATTAGACAAATATACCATCTAACACTAACAAACAAAACTACCAGAATACGATGAGCATACCATAATATTAAATATTTACTATATACCAAAATCAATCAAAGTTACCACTATGAGATAAGTTATCAAAATCTAAAAAGAATAACACATACCACAATTGGACGAACGTATCAGAATACAACAAACTTACCATTTCCTAAAGTTAATGTAAAATCAATCTACCAAAATAGGATAAACTTACCACAATAGAACAAAAATACCATCTAGTACTAAAAGACAAAACTACCAGAATGTGACAAACTTATTGGAATATGATAAATCTACCACTTACCATAATTGGATGAAATTACTACAACGCGATGAAATTAGCATTCGATTAAAATTTTATTTTTAATTAGACGACAATGCTTTAATTATGTGAATCTAACATATAGATTTACGTCCTAAAATTAGGACATAACTTGGCAACTTAAACCAAGACGATCCTTAATTGGATAACATTCATCAAACAACCAAAATGGTTTTATTCTCTATACATTTAATACTAAATATTTTGTGGCACGTCATAGTTTTCAAAAAAGAAAATAGTTGTTTGGAAACAATTTTCAATTGATGAAATAAAGTAATAAGGGATTTTTGTTGTGAAAATTTTATAAAATGTCATTATTAAAAGACACATTAGCCAATCTGAAATGCCCTAAAATTTTATCAAGGTGTATATAGCCACGTAAAATATTTGTATATTATACACACATGCTTCCTTAGAAGGTTTATTTATGTCGAACATTTGCTACTCACTTTTAGGTTATGAAGATGTTCAGATATATTCTAAAAGTGTCTAGATTTATAATTGTAAAATAAACTTTAGAAAAAGATTGCATAAACTACTCTCATGAGTAGATGGGCTTTTTTCATAATCAAACTATACCATCATGTATTCTATATCAAAGAATACATCATGATGGTAAAAAAAAGCTTAAGAGCTTAAATTACAAAGCTTGGGCTTTGCTAAGCCCTTTAAAACAATATTAAAAACTCAGAATATAAATCCAATTCTTTAATAAAACAAAGAAAAACAAACCAAATACATTCTTCAATCCAAATTCACTTGTCTCATCTACAAACTTCTTCCACATCGACCTATTCCCAAAATAATCAACATCATCATCCAATCATCAACACCACTATCTGTAATATCATCACCATCATATCATATTCATCCTCATCAAATCATCATCATCATCATTAACTTCCACTCAACACCTAGAAAAAAAATGACGACAACAGCAACAGTAATGAGCCAATGCTCAGTGCAGAGTAACACAAGTACACATGAAGTGACGCACGAGCTAAACTAAATATAATGCAGCAACAATAGTTTATTATCTTTAAATTAAATTAAACAAATCAATACTGGAGCACTTACACTTCGATTTCACTCTTAAGGAATCTAGGAGACCTAAGTAACAGCAACTGTTCAAAGGGTTAAAAAGGATTCACAGCCATTACACATCGCTACTTAGTCTCAATCCATAGCATTGTTTGGTTCAACTAGTCTCATAAACGTGAACTAAACCATGCTACTTTACCCCAAGTTTAAGCAAATGTTACGCTGATACCATTTGCCTCGTCAGTTACCTGTTGAGCCACTTATGAATCGCCATTGCATCATGGCATACCATTGCATCATGATATTTGTCATTGTGTCATGACATGGAGGTAGCCTAAACGCCTAACTACTTTGCTCCGTTCGAGATAAGGTTGCTGCTTCACGAACCAAATTCAATGGCACAAGCACAAGCAACACTCAATTATTAAAGTTATCTTTAAATTTTAGTTAATTTTAGATGCCAATCCTAATATATCACAGCAAGTTACTACGTAACTTTTATATTATTTTCAATTATACAAATTGTGAACTTCGGTGATGGTTTCCATTATTTGACAAAACCTCAAACAAGCTTATTTTCTTTTGAGAGAGAGCCCTAATTCCTTTACAAAGTGATTAAAGATGCATTTAGTTAAATTAATCTTAGATTTATACATAAACTATGCTAAATCTAATTGGTTATATTAACAATTATATCAAACTTTTATCAAAAATCCTATTTAATTAGATACTAATTAGGAATTTCGCCATAACTGTGAAAATTGCCCTGCCAAGATATGGATAATTATGCATTGTCTATCAAAATATTTCTTTTCTCTTTGTTTATAGCCTCTTATTACAAAAGCATCATCAAAGCATTCACATTCAAAAATATTCATATTCAAAGCAAGCACACATTTGAAACAACATATTCCCTATGTTATTTATGGTTTATCTTAACTCTTTAATCTAAGCCAATTATTAGCTACTAAGTCTATTTTAACTTAATCCTGGCCAAATTGATTAGAATTATTCATTTAATTCATTTACTAATCCAAATTTATTAAACTTAATCATTCTAATTCATTTTAGCTCATTATAGCTTATTAGGTCAAGTTGAACTTAAGATTATTAACTAAGTTCATTTTATATCTAACTTTTATGTTTAATCCAATTTTTTATTAAATTTGTAAATCCACTTAAATCATGCTCAATTATATCAATTAATTAATATAACACATTAACTATCATTAACCTTTTTCATTTTATTTTATTTTAATAAAATTTACATTTTTAGGAAGAACATGGGCAGGTATACGACTGTGCACTTCCCCATGTTTCCTTTATAAAAGAAACACACCCAAATAAATATAACATGTTTCACTGATAAATTTGACTAAGAGAGAAGCATGGTGAGATTCATGAGGCCATGTTCCAACTATGTTTCTCTTTGAGTTGAAAATAAAAGGGAAACACAATGTAAAATCAAGCCATGTTATGTTTTAAGAGAAGCACGGTGTTGTAGGTTAAGTTGTGTTCATGTCGAGCTTCGCCTTAATATAGAAACATGATCAAATATATTGGATTGCTTGTTCTATGTTTCGTTTAACATGCAAGGCATTCAAGGATCATAGAGAAATACAATTAAATAGAATAAGCCGTATTCTAGCCATGTTTCTCTTTAATACATGAAGCACACGAGAAACAAAGAGGAACACAATGTGATAGAACATCCCATGTTCTGGCCATGCTATTATGGGAAATGAAATTGTTTTTGTGAAAATGAATTAGAGAGAAGCATGGCATGATAGACGAGACCGTGTTCTAGCCGTGTTTCTCCTTAAATGTGTAAAATTCGAAAATTTCTTAGAAAAACGTGAACAACATGGCCATATATAACTCTTCATGTTCCTCTCATGCTCATTGCTCTGTTTTTAGTTTTGAAAACACAATCTATTTTATTACTCATTTTACATCATTTTTGGACTTCTAATATCCTACACTCAACATATGAACTAAGATTTATCATTTACAACATCTATAAACATGTTTCATATCATATTTCATCTTAATCCTAAGTCTAACATGTTTACACAACCTAGGTCTTGATACACAACTTCATATATTACAAATTTTAACTTAACTCCTACATACAACTAACAACAATTCATCAAATACATGTATATAAAACAATTCAAATAAGGAAAAAACTTAGCTTATATGCTTAACAAACATAGACTTCTTGATCTTCATTTCTAGCTATAAAAGCTATCCTTATACTTGCTTTCCATCTTCTATTTTCTATCTTCTCTTTCCAACTTTAATTCCCTTTTTAATTCTTGTTGTAATCGAGATTTGAGGGTTGAATTCTTGAAGAAAGAAAAGAAAGAAAGAAAATGAAAAAAAAAGGAAAGAAAGGAAAGGACAAAAAGAAAAGGAGAAAGAAAGGAAAAGATAAGGATAAAGGAAAAATAGAGATATTTTTAAAATAGAGTATTAGATTTTTAATCTTTTTGATAATTATACTAAATATCAAAACTAATTAGAAAATAATTTGAGAACATATATATTAGAAATTTATTACTTGATATTAAAACACAATTCAAAAATTTAATTTATGAAGATCTGATTTTTGATTCAAGTTTGGATTTAAAATTGATATTTTTAAACAAATAATTGTTTTCAAAATTTACAAAGATTTTATAAAATGAAAGTTAACTAAAGTTTAAGGGTTTTAAAGAATTTATCAAACTTTCAAATTGATTGTTTAGGGGTTTAGAGATAAGAAATTATAAGAAAAGTAATTTAAATTGATAATTGAGAGAAATTAAATAATCTGATTTATAAAACTGATAAATAAAAAAACATTTTGGAAAGAATATTTAAAATCTCAAATATCTATTTAAACTATTTACTAATTTAATTATATCAAATCATCTATTCTTTTTTTCATTGTTTACCTATTTTATTTATTTAAATTATATAAACCACACTCACAATTAACTATCTATTATATTATTTAATTAAACCATCTCTAATTTAATTATGTAAAAATTTAGAGTATTTCACAATCTATCTCTATATTTATCCTTCATGGACCCATCATCAAATAAAGTAATACTTCGTAGAAAGGTATAATGCATTGGCCAAAACCACCGCAATTGAGTGACATAAGCACTAATTTTTAATAAGATTGGCTTAAATTAGATTCCCCATTCCTTCAAAAGTTAAAGTAATAATAATTGGCTAAAGGGAGAAAAAAAGAAAAGAAAATTTACATGACAACATGTGTGTGCTTAAAAATAATAATATTTGTGTTGTCGAAGGTGTGAACCCTATACTATGACATACACAATTAGCCGTGAGCAATGCGTTCGGCTCTTGGAGGAAAGAAGTTGCCTCGGGAAGACATCTTCCAAAAGAATTTCTGATAGAGACAAAAGATATAAAAAAGATCAACAACTCTCTCCCTTAAAGTCAATCCACGAGCTAGCGCAAAGCGATAAAAGCTCACCGACTTTAAATAAATGCGTGTGATCGCTTATTTTTACTTTTAATTTCCCGTTTTTGAAAATATCCCTTAGTTCACTAATATAGGACATACAAATCATGAGTATTATAAGATTTTTCCTACGTGTAGTGTCACGTTTATTGTATTATAATCATTTGTAGAGGTATCTAGACTTTGCAGTGTGAAAGCAATTAGAAATTTAAACTATATAAAATGTGAAAAAAAAAAAATTCATAGAAATTCTAGAGAGAATTTAAGACAAGATAAGCATCTTTGTGATAATATTAGAGGACTTTCATTCTCGTAATCCTATACCCAGAATTTCGAGATTTAGTAGCTTTTTAAAACTTTCAGCAGTCTTCCATTTTCCGGGATCAAATATTAATTCGTAGTTTCATGCTTAAAATGGACGAGTTTACAGGGCAGCTCCACCTACCATCGGTAGCCATGCCTAACTCATCATAGGCATTTCATGTTGGTATAAATACAACGAATACGCTTGTACTTTCTATATTGTTTGTCAATAAATAAAAAAAATAAACAAAGGTTTTTGAATCTTCGACCACACGTGTGATTAGATGTTATTCACATTTTAAAGTCTCCATATGCGCGACACGGATCCCGTTATGATAAATTAACAGAGGAGTTGAAATAAAGGTAACTTATAAGCTCACAACCTTAAATATGTAGCCAAAATTTTGAACCACTTATTCAAACATTTAGGAGAGTGGAATAGGAATGTTGCATGGTGGGGTGGTCGTTGCAGCTAGCTACTCAAGTGCAAGGAACATGCCTATCAATCTAAGAGAAGTCTTGAAATGATGATACATGTATATATACCTTTTAGAGAGGTATAAGAGGAGGAACAAACAAATTCTCATGAGTATAACAAAAGATCAAATCAAGTAAATTCGATTATTCTTGACATATTCTTCATTAAAAAAGATGTTTTGATCTTTCGTGGATGTATTTTAGCATAGTTTCCACGTTATTCTCAATCTTAGCAATACATTGAATGTCTCCTAATGAGTAAAGAAGCATTTTATTTGTAGATGCTGAAGGTTGATTTTGGCAATTCGATGGCATTTGAATGGATGGTTCAGGCCAAGCATTACTTGTGACTAGTTGATCTCTCTTATGGATCCAATTGTGAGCATTCATCCCTTCTTTTATTTATATAGACATAGGTTTTGGTTGTCGATCTAAAGAGAATGGTGGTTTTTATAACATAAAAAAAGTCCAATTTCCTTTTAAAATAGTACATTTAATATAAAAGGCTTAAGATTTATTTTAGTGCATATAAGCCCTATTTTAGTCAAACAAAGCCCACATTAGCCCAAAAAATATATTTTTGGAGTTTACTTATCACGCACGAGAAAACCTAATAGCTCTAAGAGTAGAATAAACTGGTTCAATGATCTCTATTTCGAGTCTACCGAGCTAAATCTTACAACATCCCGTTTTGGAATCAGTCTTTTAAATCTTGTTATTTACCCAAAAGACCGATCCAAGGGATTAAATTGGCTTAAAAGCCCAATCATCGAAATGACAATCTATGAATGTTATTAAAATATGAGGCTTCCTTTGTCTGTAGGATGTCTTTAAATAAAATTAAAAACTAAAATTACATGGGATAAATCTTAATCGATACTACTTTCTTATCTATATACATATGAATCATATATTACTGAATATTGTAAAAGAACAATCAATTTTTTAGAAAAGAATTGACAACCCGTTCATTTGATTGTAATAACAATTCAATTATAGTCTTATTCACTAAGAATGGCTATTGTGGTGTTCACTTACAATTTAAGTCCCATAATAGCTATTCAATAATGAATTACTGTTACTAAAAACACTAAATAACCATTCATTAGTTTTACCTTTGAATTACAATTCAACAAAGATTCTGCTCTTTTTATTGCTAAAATATCCCTACTAAAAATAACAAATGAAAAATCAAATGACCGTTTTACAAATCAAATAGATTTTATTAATTTACACCTAAAATCTAATATGGGAAGTTTACCTCCTCTCCCTCTCTCTCTCTCTCTTGTCAATTGCTACCATGCTGCCACTTGCCACCATCGGCTATCATAGTTGTAATCCCTTAGATTTTTATGACGTGGTATGCGCTTAAACCCTAAACCGGGAGTCAACTGGAAACCCTAAGATCAACAAATCTATATAAAACTTTAATAGATTTAGATCCAAAAATCCCGCGCTCTTAACCCCTCAACAACGAAATTGAACCAATTACGAAAAATAGTTCGTAATAATATAAAGAAGCCTAAAAATATCAGATTCGATAATTTTTAGTGTCTTTCGGATCCGAACGGGATTAGTTTGCGAAAACTATGCCTTGGTATACCCGACGAAAAAAATATTCCGATAATACCAGTAAACTCATAAAAATATAAGGATTTCAAAAATATTAGTTTTATAATTTTTTGGCGTCTAAAAATAGCAGATATAGCCTAAATACGGGTATTTTTTTACTATTGGTATTAATTTATCCTATCTACTATTCATAGTTCTATTCTACACTATTTATTACTATTTACTTATTTCTACTTTTTCTACACTTATTCTTACACTACATACCTATTTTCTACATTTTTATTCACATCAAACCTTACAACTTATTACTTTTAATTAATAAAAATACAAAACAAAATAAAACACACACTCTCTCTCCCCTCTAATTCATGCCAGCCCCTCCCTCTCTCACACACATTTATATTTTTTACTTTTTCAATTTATTTTAATGACACAATTTTCATTCCTTAAAATTCTATAAATACCTTATCTCCATCTATTTCTTTCATATATTCATTTACTATACCAAAACTTTCTCAAATTCACTCCTCAAATTCTCTCTCAAAAAATCTCTCTTTTATTTTCTTTACTACCTATTTTTCCTACGCACCTTCTACATACAAACACTATCCAAAATCTCTCTACACCACCACTTTCATATTCCCACTTTAGGTAAATATTCTTACCTATATCTTTCAACATTTATTTTCCATATTATGTAACTTAACATGACTATGGTGTTGTTTTTAAAAACTCATATGAGTTGTAGAAGCAACAACATGTTCATGTTCATGTTTTATTCTTGCACATGTCAAGAATTCTGATTTGTATTATCTTGTTATTATTATGATGCTTATTATTATTGTTGTTATTATACTTCTAACTTAACCTTATATATATGTTACTATCTGTATGTATATTTATATATTTTTAGAGCCTAAATACTCACTAACTCAGTAATAAGCTTATTATTATTGCTTTTCTTTTACTTTTTTCTTTTTAGGACTAGTATATTCTTAGTCTCAAAATGCCTTGATGAAGCTAAGGCTCCTAATACTTGACCGGATATCTTAATGAAGTTAAGGTCCCCAATACTTGACTCTATTATCTTGCTTATTGTTTTGCTCTTATCGTTTTCCTATTTTTTCATCATTTCATATTACATGCTCATATATATGCATCATCATAATGATATTATCTCAACAAAATTGAAAGTGTAATCTTCTTTAATAAAGGAAAATGAAACTAAACTTTTTAATACATATAACTTTATCTAAATCAAGATTTTGTTACCAAACACATGGAAAAGTTATTTTTCAACTTTCGAACCCATCAAGATTTTTTTTAAATGACAAATAAAAGATGAAGTTATCAAGCAATTTACTAGCAAAGCTAAACTTTTCCTTTTAAAAAGTCACATGAAGTTTATTAAAACTAGTGTGAATAGTTCTTTAATAAGCAAATTTTTCTTGAAAACTTATAGTTTTTTTACCAACTCCATAATGAAAACAAAAAGCTAGACTAGTTTTCAAAGTTGAAATAAAATCAACTCACTAATTTATAAATCCACTTAGAAAAATAAAGGTTGTCAAGGTTCTAAATGATAAAACCGATTTTCCAAAAAGATAAAAATAATATAAACATAATAAGCTAAAAAAAAATGGATATATTAACAACTTAAGAAGATGAATTCTTTCCAAATAAAAATCGGTAAAGAGATTAAAAGACCAAGATTTAGAAATAAAATTATTTTTAAAGAAGTTAGAAAATAGAGTATAAGAGGAAAAAGACTTATTTATCAAAACCAATTTTTTTTTTTAAAAAAAAGATATGTACGGCTCAAAATCATTATAGGTTATCAACGACTTAATAAAAACTTTGAAACTTCATTTTTGCCGCAATGAGCAAAATTGTAAAAGATTAGAGTTAAAGAAAAATTTATTTGTTTGGAAAAGAAATGGGGAAAAACAAAGTAAGAATATGTTTGTTATAAAGTTTCTCCAAAACACTTAAAAAGAATTTGTTAAGTTTCAACACCAAATAATCATTGAGAAAACACTATTAAAATCTTTACATACAATACGAGTCTATATATATATATATATATATATATATATACTCAAAGGATTTTTCAACTATATACATATCTATTTTTGCTAAAGGATTTTTGAACAAAGATGAGGTTGGAAAATTATCTTACAAAGGCTGGGATTTTTGTGGTATTTTATATCGTGTCTTTTAGAGATTCAAATGATCTTTTATGTAGAAAATAACCTTAGGAATGATAGATCTTTTCGAATAAGTAGAAAACAGTATATAATATGCAAAATTCTGAGTTAAAATGATCAAGTTATAACCATTTTTAAGTTGGAATTTTACTCTATATGAATTTTGACGAACTTAGTAGAATAAAGTTGCACGTTTAAGTAGAACTTCCAAGAAATACTCATTTTGGGTATTTCTTTTATATAGGTGACGTGGAGTTTGAACTACCTCACTCGGAGGATTACTTTGACTAAGAAGCTTCTGCTACTATGGCCGACTAAGTTTAAATTCTCGCATTTGTACTTATGTATTTGCTTGTAGTTTAGTGGCACTAAACTTTAGGAAAAGATAAAACATGATAGCATGTGCTTTACTTATATGATTGAAATTGTGATAAGTATATCGAGGTGGAAATTGTTAACTAATCATTGTATGATTTAGTATAGGAATGATTTGTCTACAAATTCTATTATCACTTATAAATTGACTAATTTTATGCCTTGATTACTTAAATAAAATGATTCATGCATGACACGTAGTGAGTCACATTGCATTCATTATTATACCCTTGGTGGGATAAGGGCATAATAATGAGGTCGAGGACCTGAAAACATATTCTATAACTTTGATTGCCCATAATTAAATGGTGAGTGGGCACTCGAATTAACTACAATTTAGTGGTTAGTAGAAATCTGTATAAAAACTACAAAAACATTATTTTCGAACTATGGCCTTGTTGCTCGGAACACCTAACCATCGAATGGAGGGGTAAATCATTCAAACATATAATTCCAAAAATTGTATGTATTGCTGTGATTGATTGCATTTAATATGTTTGATTAAATAACTTGCCTGAATATTTGTTGTTGAGTACTTTACTTATGAAATTAATTCTCACTAAACAAGAAGCTTACCCCCGTTATAGATATCTTTTGCAGTACCCCTATCTATGGTTGGAAGCCTCGAGGTTATTTCTCTCAAGTATTACCTTTTGGCCTAAGAAGTTTTTGGAAGAAGTCAAAAACTAGATGTAGACTTAGACTTCTAAGTAAATCTCCATATAATTATTTTAGATAGACTTTGATAGATTATATCATTTGAATAGGGAATGTCCCTTTAATATTTGTAAGACCTTTATATTTCTATATTTCATATATTGTGTTATGATTTTCATTGTTAAACTGTTATATGAATGTCTTCTTAAAAAACTTGTTTGAAAGTTGGTCCTCTATGATCGTGAGTGCATGCCTTACACCCTATATCAAAGCTTATGGGATGACTAAGGTTTTCATACTTAAACTATAATATTGGGTATAGCGGACTATCACGTTTAGGGTACCCTTTAGGGAGTGACAATAGCATCATCTAACACCGTTGAATCATCCCCTTCTGTTGATTAATTATTTAATTGGTTACTAGTCAATTGAACAATAAGTTATTGGTTTACATGCTTTGATATTATGTTTCATTTTCTGCCATCTATATTGTTTATAAACAAGGGAAAATCAAACCTTTTCAATCACTTTGAGAATCGTGAATGCAAATTCATTTACAAACCTACGTGCAGTTTTTAAAGAGAAACATGTGATACATATTATTATTGATAATCAATTCTGTTGAATTGTAGAAAATTTCCAAGAGTTTGTTTTATTTAAGTGTATTAAGTCATTATTGTAAATATGGTTTCTTGCCTTTTCATTTTCCTTAATGTAATTGATGTTACTTTCTTTGTAGTGAAAGATAATCACTTTAACAAGGTTTTTAGTGTGGATAATGGGATGGAATAATATATTTGACCAATAAGATGATATTAAAAATAACAGCCTAAAAAAGGTCAGATCTTTGTTAAGTTTCTTTTTTTTTTTTTTTTACATCAATAAATTCATGGCTATTTACCTTGTCATAGTTTTTCCCTTTCTATTTTCTATCTATGGTATTATTATTAGCTTTACAAATTAGTTAAATTTTAATTGTTGTTATCTCTCATCTTTATAATTGAAATGAGTTTTGTGTAATGTAATTGTATAACTTACTCTTAAATAAATTATTCTGCCATTAGTTTTTTTTTTTAATTTTAAAATTTTCAATGAATGTCGTATAGATGTTTTATGCCCCAAGTATCTAAACTTGCAAAGAATTGCAAGTGAAACATAAAAATTGAATGTCCATTTTTACCACAAAACTTATGAAAGATACGAAAATACTTCTTTTCTGCTTAATTTATATTGTTTGCATCAAGCTATTTTTCCCTTTCCTATGAAGATTGTCATTGTAAAAAGAATTGTTTCTTAAATTGTAGAGATTCTCCTTAGACTGATGGTGTTACAAACACAGTTGTGCTTTTGCAACAATGGATCAAGTTGTTAATCATTGAGAGAGAAAAAAGAAAATCGCTCTCTTTCTTTTACTTTTAGGGGTTGAATACTGTCGTACTATACATAAAATGATACATTTATTACATGCTATATATTACATGCTTATCATCCCTAAGTTCGATCTTATAGATTAGACTCCTGTCGACATCATGAATACATTAGAAGACTTGTTTAAAGTGATGAATTGACGTGCATTGAATACTAAGACTAGATAGACAAGTATTCTTTGAACTCTGTGAAATGTTAGAGAGTATAGGAGGATTAAAGCCAACAAAGCCTTTTTTTGTTGATGAGCAAGTCACAATGTTCTTGCACATACTTGCTCATCATGTGAAAAATAAAGTTATCAAGCATAATTTTAAGAGATTTGGGGCAACTATAAGTAGACATTTCCATAATGTTCTTAATATAATTTTACGGCTTAGTAATCAATTGTATAAAAAGCTTGAACCTATTCCGGAAAAATTCCACTGAAGACCAATGGAAATCTTTAAGGTATAATATTCAATAAGCATCTTGCAATACAAAAGATTTATTATTGTAATGATTAGTCTCCATACTGCACCATGTATCCCTCTTTGATTTTATGTACAATTGTTTTGGTGCTTCAGATCAAACATACATCTAAATTAAGGTACCATTGAAAGAGAAACCTTGATACAAAACTCATAAAAATAAGATTGCAACTAATGTATTGAGTGTGTGTACACCAAACATGGAATTCGTTTATGTATTACCTGGCTAGGAGGGCTCTATTATTAATATTAGAGTTCTTTGAGATGCAATGACTAGGAAAAATAGGCTTAAGGTTCCATAGGGTATGTCATGTTAAAATTTTTTAAATTTTACCCTTAATATAGGATGCTATTATTTGGTAGATGGAGGTTATCTCAACTATAAAGGTTTCCTTGCACCATTTAGAGGCCAAAGATATCATTTAAATGATTAACATCAAGGTCATCAACCAAGATCTCCTAAAGAATATTTTAACTTGAAGCTTGCCTCTGCTCGAAATGCGATTGAAAGGTGCTTTGGATTATGTAAGATGAGATAGAGTATTTTAAGAACTCCATCTTTTTATCATATTAGAATTCATAACCCTATTCTACTTGCTTGTTTTTACTCCATAATTTTATTAGACAAGAAATTTCCATGATCCGCTGGAGGAGGATCTTAGTATAGTAGAAGGAAATAGTGTAGAGAATGAAGATGATTTCACTATAACATTGAGAAACAATGATAAACAGGCCAATTGGAGGGTGTTGTTAGTGAATTAAATGTTCAACAAGTGGAATAGAGCAAGGCAAAACAATAGTTGATATTTTAATGCAATTCAATTAATTATGTGTTTTTGTAAAATATACGCTAACATTTGAATTTACATGGAGATAAGTATCGTATTCTTATGTTATAAGTGGAATGTTTTAATTCACATATTTTCTTCATTCATTGTAATTTTTTTTTTTTTCCATTTCAATATCAATTTCTTCACCTTTATAGAATAACTTTCATGGAAGACACATATTCTACCTAAATGGATGGTAAAAGCAGCAACTAAGGGAGGTAAGTGAAAGTGGATAATTGGAGGATGATGCTCTAATTGCCTGCATGATGGAGTTATTCAATAATGGAACTCATAATGTAGATATTGGCTTTAGAAGTGGCTATCTTCATGAATTGGAAAGGATGCTTTGTATAGATAGCCAATTGTACTTTGAAAACTAAACCACATATGGAGTCGCGTATTAGAACATTGAAGAAGGATTAGAGCATTGTGTACGACATGATGTATGGAAAATCAACTAGTGGTATTGTATGGAATGCAGATCGAAAGATGTTGACTACTGAAAAAGAAGTTTAGAAAGAATATATATTAGTATGAAGAAGTTTTTTTTTTCTTATTGGTTTACCTTTTGTATTATTCCTTCTAATATCAGTTGCACATAAAATTATTTTTGCAAAGCCACAAAGATGCAATTGCATTCAATAATAATAAGAGCTTCCCACACCATGATGATCTATCAATGATTTATGCAAAGGATCGAGCCAGATGATAAGATGAAATATCTCAAAAATTTCTCACAAGCAAATAAAAAATAATAATATTGATAGTCAATAATAATTATATTGGAATAAAATATATAATAAAAAAATCAATAGTAGTAATAATAGTATTTAATAAATATAATAAGGAAGTTTTAAGAATAAATAAAGTAGCACAAAAATTAGGAATATAATATTTACGAGAGTAAGTAATTTCAAAAGGAAAGTATTAACAAATATGTATCACATGTCATAAAACAAGTAAGGTGGGGTAAAATGGACTTTAAGTAATAACTTACTTAATCAATCAAGTCATGAGGGCATATGAGTAAATTATTACTCAAATGGATAATTTATACATTTAAGGAAATCCACTCTCATATAAAGCCTTAGTTTCTTCTTTTCTCTCATTACTCACATTCTCAAAACTTCTTCAATAAGTTTATTCTCAAAAGCTCTTTCTAACTTCTATTAGAAGAAAAACACAAAATAAAACCTCTCTTAGAATTTAGAGTTCAACAAGAAAAATCAAGAAAAAAAAGATAAGAATGATTTCCTAGTTTCCCCTAATTCTTAATAATGACAATACTAATATAAAATTTATAATCGGGTAATCAAAATCAAGAAGAAGGAGGAGGTGTGCTTAAGAAGCTTCCATAATAAGCAATCATTTAATCAGTAACAGTAGTAGTTTAAGATTTAAATGTGTTTTTATTCATCATAGGTGAGTAATCTAACTTATAATCTTGTATTCATTTGTCATGTCACTATGATTAATGATTGAATAATGAAATCATTAATTTGACATTAGATTTTTTTTATTTAGGAATAAATAATGAGTAATGTTATTTAATGATGATGTTTTGTGTTGGAAATTAGCAAAAACTAATGTGATTGATGATTTCTTGACCAATAATTCATGTTTAAATTGTCAAGTTTACATCTAAGGAATTATTATAAGAAACAACATTAAATAAACATGTTTAGGATGATTTAGGAATGGATGATGAATAATATTAGTTTGTGTTGATGAATGTATGTTGGAATTTAGGAAAGACTTTGTGTAATTGATGATTTCTTGATTATTAATTCATGATTTAATTCGTAAAATATAAACTGAAGATGATATTACATGAAAATGATTGTAATTAATAAATATGGAATAATTGTAAATATTATGTCTTTATATTAAAATATGAATTAAGATGAATAATTAATTATTTTAATTTTAAGAATCTATTTAATAAATAGATATAAATAATCACTTATAAGAAGAAATAAGCTTATTCAAAAGTTAGTTTAGGTACCATGGATTCTCTAGGGTAATGTTAGGTTATAAAGGATATGAATAGACTAATCATATTTTAAATGAGTTATTTACTTGATGAAAGTTTATTTGATTAATATTAGGAATATCACTTTAAGGAATTAATCAATATAGATAAGCTTATATGCTAAGATAAATAGTTGATGAACTTTAATATATATATAATATATATATATATAGTATGTTTCAAAACTAAAATTTCTTTAGAACTTGATATTAATTTATGAATCATATTAGAGAAGGTAATATGTTCAGTAATTTGAGACTTTAGTAATAAGTAATCTAATAAGAATAAATGATTGAGTTGATAACTTTAAACTTATTTGAGATAATTTCCTTATACAGATTCTTTTTATATGGATTACCTATTATCCGTCTGTGGTAGAATTCTTACTTGAGTATAGGTATGCAGTGACTTAGGTATTTCTTGTAAGGATAGACATCTTAAAATAAACTAATACTTAAAGATGACTTAATATTGCTTGAGTATGCTTATGTCGTTTAATCTCGTATAGGAAGCAAGAACCTTGCATGGCAGTGTCAATACAGTAGTTAGGCGCTTACACCACCCTTATTTGTATATGTTACATCGAGGTAGCTCAGTAGATAGCCCATAAGGCGAATAGTATTAGGGTCCTGTTTATCTAGATTGAAGAGAAGTAATATAATGTGGCTCACATTATTAGGACTAATTTAGCAGCATTATATTATGGACTGTGATAGGTAGATATGTATAATAGCTGTGAATCATAGACGAGACTACTTACTTAGAATTTCTTCTAGGCGATATAGGTACTCAGACTGCCTATGTCAATCCCCTAAGTAGTTGCTACTACTTAGGACTAAGGCTGTAAATGAGCTGAGCTATCCGAGAGCTACTTAATATCAGTTCAGCTTGAGCTTCATTAGTAAATAAGTCAAGCTCGAGCCTAAAGTAAAGCTCGTTTATCTAAACAAGTCGAGCTCGAGCTTTAATTTAGGCTAGCGAGCTGGCTCGTGAACAAGCTTATTTAAGCTTGTGAATAAGCTCGCGACTAGGTTCGTTAACAGGCTCGTTAATAAGTTCATTAGTAGATTTGTGAATATTTTTATGCATGATATATTATCTATAACTAACTAATAAAAACAATAAAATAATTACTATTTAATAATTATGCATATAATTTTAGGTTAAAAAAATGGAAAACAAGTTAGCTAAATGAATCGAGCTCGAACTTAAATTTTGAGATCGATAAAAAGCTCGTTAGACTTGATAAAAAGCTCAGCTCAACTTGAGCTTGTTTCATAAGCAAGCAGAGCTCAAGTTTAAAGTTAACTTTGTTTAACTAAACGCATAAAGCTCGAACTTCAATTTTAGGCTCATTAAAAAGCTCGACTTGAGCTTGAGCTTACTAAATTTTTTTAATGGGTAGAGCTCGAGCTTTTAAAAGCTTGGCTCAGCTCTATTCATTTGCAACCCTACTCAGGACCCTCAGATTCCTATAATGTGTTGCTAGAATGCGAGTGCTCTACTTAATTTAAAGATATGAAGTGATGGCTATTGCATATGAATTAACATAGGAATGTGTGTTCATATCATGTGTGCTTGTATTGCTGTTGTACTAAGCTTCTACTCATTCCTTTTTCTTTTCTTTTTTCTTTTTCTTTTTTTTTTTTTTTTTTTTTTTTTGCTAGGTGATAATGATGATACTAATATAGATGCTTTGACAGTTATGAGTTGAATGTTGGTAGGAGGCTTGACGAGCTAGACGTTTGGAGGTTTAGACATAATTTTGTTATTAATCTAAGTGTTTAAAATTTGTATTATAACGTTTCTAATGTATTATTGAGATATTATTTATTATTATTCATGAATTGAATAAGGATTTCTTAATTTAAAATTTGTTAGAAACTTACTTAGTTAAAAATAACCTTTACGTATAATGCTTAAGTGTTATACGTAGTAGAATGTTGACGCTTTAGACCCTATATGAGGCATGACACAAGATGCACAAACACTAGAGGATCTAATTTAAGATTTGGATAGGTAGGATGCTCCACTACGAAACACACCTGTCTAGTTGCCTACTGAAGATGACCCTTACGAGCCATCTCCACATGAAAGTGGCACTTGTGCATTTGGAAAAAGAATGAGAAATGTCATAAGAGATGGTCAAGATTTAGAGATTTCGTCTACTCTTAAAATCCTTAAAAGTGGAATCGATGCAATGAAGGATACTATTGACTATGTAGTAAACCGATTAACAAGTGATAAGGTGATAAAGAGGCCTGATAAGTTGAATAAGTTTCTTCAAAATATTGAAGGATTATCTAAGGATGAAATGCTTGATGCTTTAAGTAATTTGCCTGATAGGCCACATCATTTGCCCGTACTTTAAAAGATTGAACTGGAATGTTGTTTGTTTGTCTTTCATTAGGAAGCTTTTATATAAATTTGCCTACTCATTTAGGCTAGAGACATGATTTTGTGTTCATGGTTACAGTTTATGTTAACGGGATTATGTGAAGTATCTAGGTCATGATGTTTAGAAATAAATTTTTGTTAATGAACAACCTTATGCATCATTTTTTGTTGAACAATTCCATCTATTTAAGCAAATATGTGGATTTTGAAAGTATCTATGTATTATGTTATTTAGATTGGACTTTTATTATGGTGTATACACCTGGTGTGATGTATGGAGTTTTAATTTTATTATTTGTGGTTGTTGATGAGTAATGGTGTTTGAAGTTCTTGTAAACTTGAGTGCAGTTTTATGTAGTAGACTTTGTGGTTGGATTAGTGATGGAAATATACAAGTGACATGTGTTTATGTTAATAGAAAAGGTACTGTGCGGGAAGTGTTGATAATGGAAATTATTTTATGCTTTTTAAAAATTTGATTCAAATGGAAATTATTCATATTCAAAGGTAGCCATATCAAGTGCTTGTTTTTAGGTGTTTGTAAATTATTTTTTTCCCATTTTTTTTTTTCATTTGTAAGGTTTTTAGAATTAGGTTTCGACTATAATTTTTTCACTTTATAGCCAAACAACAAGTGGTTGGATCATAAAACCAACGAAAAACTCTTTGGTATCTTTTTATAGGGTCTAATTTATTCAGTTTTATGTAAGGAGAAATTAGATATATCATAACGGACACATGGTCTTTTAATTATGATGTATACTAAAGTTAATTTATTAGAACAATGTGGACTATGTAGATTTATGCACTGTAGAAGATGAAATCTACGATGGTTGAGGTGGGTTTTGGTTTGAAAAAGAGCTTAATTTACAAAGCTTTAAAAAATGGAAAGAAGTCTTCTACAAACACTAGGCTTGTGGAGAAAGACCATTTTATGTACTGGAAGATCAATTTAAGTGAAACCATGGTAGCACAAAAAGGAGGTCATGAATAATGGGACATTAATGATGCTTTTGTATATGTTACTTGTCATGAATCTTAAAGTATTGCTCTATATATGCTATATTCATTGTTTGAGAAATATCTCTCACTTTTTTTTTTTGCCACTTTCTATGAAAAAAATGCCAATTTCAAGTACATGTTTCTACCGTCCTCAAAATTGACACTTTGCATGAGGTTAGTGTCTTATTAATAGTATATATTTTCTTTAGGTCATCAATATAAGATAATAACTTAATATGCATATACATATGCAAGGGTATGAGTCGGTTTAATCCATGACTTGGCCTGGTTTAGCACCAGTGGTCATGACTTGTTAGCTTGACCTAGTTATATGAGTCATGACCTATCCAAAGACCAATAGGTGTTGGGTTAGGCTGGTTTGAGGCCTTCAATACACTAGCCATTGGGTTAGGTTAAGTCATCGCATATTAAAAAAGAAAGAGGAAAAAAAAAAAAAAATGTGGAAAAAAATATAAATAAGAAAAAATGAATAGTGAGAACTTATTATCTGTTCAAGACATTTAATGTGTCATTATTATTAACAATATGGGTAATAAATACACTTAAAAAGTAAACGTAATTAGTCTATATAAACTTCTAACTAAGGGAAAATCTTATTTTCTAGCAATATTAGGCTCCTCTTTGTCCTTGTGGGACTTCCTTGTGTCTTCATTTTTTTATAGTCTCATATTACTAAGTTTACAACTAAAAGTGGATATATTTGTATATAAATAAATGCATATCTTGTATAGTTCTTTCGACAAGTTGGCTAAAAAACTACAATTTATAGGCTTAATTTTATTTTAAGTTAAATTTTTTTTATAGTTCATTTTAAATTTATTTTTCGTTTTATCTATTTTTTAGATTTTTAATTTAATTTTTTAAAGTATTTTATAAATTTCTTTTTTAGGTTTTGCTTGAAAGAAAAATCTAGCAGATGAATAGGCCATAAACCAAATTATGAGCCGATAAGCGGTCTAAGACCCACTTGATTTGCCTTAAACTGGGCCGGTTCAGGCTACCCCAAATCCGATTTGTAACCCGGTGAGTTCGAGCGGGTTCCGACTTGTGCCAATTTCTACGTTCACATGTAACGTTACTAGATTTGGAATACGAGTATCCATTGACCTAAGGTCATGGCTGGATATTTAGTAGTATAGAATCACATGAGCATTAGCTCTCGATACGCAGAGGTGCCCACGTGCCTGTATAGCGGAAATGCACGTGCGTTGTCAAGGAAGCACATGCCTGTGTGCTGAGAACATTGTGGCATGTATAGTGAAAATCTTGCAGTAAATGCCTTGTGATCATTTACTTGGTGATAAGTACCCGAGTGATTTGAAACTTTTGACGTAAGGCGCAAGGAAAAGTAGAACACCACATGCCACGACATCACACGTTTTGCTCTGTTCATTATCATCTTTATAATGTTTATTAATTTTTTTGTCTTAAATCAATCCGAGATTAGTTTATCTAATCTTACTTCTTGGAGACTCTATGTGAAAGGGTCTTGAATTTGGGATGAGGAAATAAGCGTGAGTTGTAGCAGGTATTTATGGTGAAGATATTATGATATTATATTTCAATTAATCATATTTATACTAGAAATTAATACATTATTACACAAATTTTGTTTAATATGATTAAATATATGCATGCAACAACTTGTCTATTAAATATAATAAAGGAAGGAAATTCGGGATGATAAATATGTTTCCCGTAATTATTATGGTCTAGTCTAAAACAGAAAAGCCAATAAATAAAACAAGTGACTTTAAAATAGGAACGACAAAGATATCTAATTTGGTGGTAGTGAGTTATTAATTAATTCTAACTTACAATAAAACCAAATCGACCAACTGATCAAATTGTTGGAAAGAAATGAAGTAAAAAGCTAAATGACTCTATGAATTATAATAACAAATATAGGTATACAAAATGAGAAAAAAAGAAATGCAGACCACATAACTAAAACAAACATAAAGTTTGAGAAAAAAATAAATAAATGGAAATCGTCGAGGTCCAAGGATACACGTTTCATATTTTCTCGTTTTCTTCTTTGATAAGGAAATAATGGAAAATAAGAAAATTGGTTCAAGTAGTTACCCTACGCCACCATCAATATATTGATTTTTTTTTTTTTTTGACTTTTTCAAACAGTCCAAAAGAAACAGATAGGCAAAGCTTGTAATATTAATTATTTAAAGTTTCGTTAATCGGTAAATCTTATGCTTCGGAACATATAAATATATAAGCAGATGAAGATTTCAAATTTGTTCTAACATTTTTACAAGTAATTATTAACTAAATCAACCGTTAGCATTTTCCTTAGTAAAATGCTTCCAAACTACGGCTTACGGCTTACGCGACAATAGGAATAACGAGATAAAACTAACATTCCACAAAAGGAAAAAATTACACTCACTTACGTATACCAAACAAAATATTAATTTACACGTACGCTAACATATGTACTCGTAAACAATGATAAAGAAAACACAAAATATATGATTTCGTATGGTTAAGAATCAAAACAAAAATCAAAATCCTATGCTTGATTTACCACAACACAAAGGTTTAACTCTCAGGCTTCTTTTGAGGATTCAGTATGTCCGAGTACTAGCCGCTTAACTTTGCCTTCTTCCCTCCGCAGATGGCGAACTTGAAAATGCACTTGATTATGTTATTTTTTATCCGACCACGCTTTGGTGGTAAGTAGATGCTTGGCTTCTTCTTCTTCTCTCCTCTTCCTCTTCCTCCTCCTTCTCTCCTCTGCATACCGTGAACTCGAAAATGCTCTTGAATATGTCGCTTTTGACACGTCCACGCTTAGGAGGTAAGCGCGACAGCCTTGGTTTTACCTCGTCTTTCGCTGGTTTTATTTTCATTGTTTGTTAGCTGGTCTAGCTGAGCTTTGATTTGTATAAGGTAAGGTGTTTGTTGGTTGTTTCTCTTCAATAAAGAGGTGGAAAGAGTGAGTTTGGCGAGCAGGAGGGGGACATATAGTGAAGAAATTTCGAGGAATGCTATTGGGTTGGATTTGAGGGAGCCAGTAATGAAATAACACCTAGATGGCCTTCAGGAGCTTCGAATACGTATATAGGAAATGTTAAGGAAACCGTGCATTTATGTATGTATGATTAGTTGAAAGTTGAAACACATTGCGAACTGAGAATTTCAAACAACAAATATATATTTATCCAGGAAAAAATTTTGCTATTTCAGTCACCGTGTCCCAAGCTTACCCTAAATTATAATAACATAATATGTATACATAAAGTAATGGTAACTTTTTACCTTATTTTAAAAATATATATATATTTTTTTTTAATTTAACCCATATCAAATGCTTATTAATCGAAACAGGCTGAGGATAGCATTTTTGGTATAGCAAATATTTTTCGTATTTGTCCTTAACTAATTATGATGAGAAATGGCACTTCGTGAGCTTTGACCAATAAATAAATTAGTGATATTGAAGTGGATTTGATAGCATTAAATTCTGTCCTCTCGAAACTACCACTTTCCATATATTTCTTTTATAGGATTCGAGTCGCATTTGCGTAATGCTATACCCTTCTCCACGCAATTAGGAGCTTTGAATAATTTAAATCTTGAACTTTTTTCTTTTAATTTTATCTTGAAGTTTAGTATTTTAATATATAATATAATTTTAATCAAAATTTTATTTATCACAATTACTTTGATCAATAAAATATATATTTACAATGGTAGCTTTCGAGTGTAGATGGAGTCATAGAAATTTTGACATATTAAAATTTGATTAGGTAGAACATTTTCAGCGATCTCCAGACATATTATTTCGACAATTAAAATTTTTATTTGTTATATAAACGTTTAGAGATTTTAAACTCTAAATACAATCCATAAAGATTTTAACATACAATAACCCAAACACCCTTTGTATGTATTATCATGTATTATAATTAATAAGTATTACATACAGAGTAACGATCTTATTTCAAATATTAAAATAAGTTATTTAATAAATTGCTCTCTTCGCCGTAAAGAAAGAAAGTTAAATTTATGATAGAGTTTTTTAGCCTTTATATTGACCCTTGGTCAAAAAGAAGAAAAGAAAAAGGTCTTCAGAATGTGTGATGTTCTCCAATTACATGAATTACCTGGGTCCCACTTGTGTAAGAACTGCACCTTTGTTATTTGGTCATGATAAGATTCTAGGTTCGTGAGAAATGAGGTGGTTTGACTTGGATGGTATGATGCTAAATGCATTAGATGACCTAGAAAAAGAAGATTGGAAAGAAACAAGTAAAAAAAAAAAAAAAAAAAAAAAAACCACTGTGATCTATTGCATTGGAGTCGCCAGAAAATTCAAAAAGGTCAAACTCAAATCATTATGAAATGAGTATGGTAAGAAGTTTTTCGCGAGCTTAAGAAAAGTTTAAGTTCATAAAATGAGTGTAAAATTGACCGATTCAAACTTCAAATGAGTCCAAATCGAATAGTTCAAAAGCAAATGAACTCATTTGCAACCTCAATATAAGATGAAATGTAAAGACCCGACCCACAAATTCTTAAGATTTAGCAAATCAAGCCCCTAACCACATATAATATTTTCATATTATATGTAAGGTTGTTCTAAATATAATAATTTATGTGAATTGTTTATTTAATCTCACTATAAGTTGATATAAAGATTTTATAAATGGATTACTCACTTGAGTAATCTATTCATATAGAACTTTTAAAGAAATAATTTACAATCTTGTGTCAAACACAAGACACAACAAAACTTGCATGAGTTTTACAAAACGAGAAAAATAGACTTTAAGTCTTTTTATAAACAAAGCTTAACTAACAAGCCTCTATTCAAAATACAAAATATAATGTTTAAACCAACAACTTGATCAAAATTTTTCCTTCCTTGTCACCTTGCACTCGATCCTACTCGCCCCACTCATCCATAAACTTCTCTCAATCTGACCCATAGCCCATATCATCATAACAATCGTCATCACCTGAAATATAACATTAGTGAGCCAAAGGCCCAGTACACAGCAACAACACTCAAAAGCGTAGTAGCAATCATACCTAGACTAATGCAATGCAACATTAATGTTTATTTATCTTTCATTAGAAATCATTGAACAAATCATCATTGGAGTATTCAAACTCCGAAACAAGCCATGGGATTCTAGGGATCCTGAGTAACACTCACGACGCTTAGGGGGTTGATATAGATAACCCGAATATCTATATCTCCTAGATAACGTTATACTGAAAAGAATAATCTCATATAGGTTATATAGCCGTTGCCCAACTTCACTTAACTCAATTCATAATATAAATTAATTCACATGCTCCCATAAACATTGAATTAAGTTATACTATTTCTTTTCAAGAATAAGTAAATGTTGCTCAGATACTACATTTCCTATCGATTATCCGCCGAGCCTAGTCATTGCATCATGACTATTGGCCTAAGCGCCTATACTAACATATCATTGCATCATGATAAGTTACCGCTCCTCGGACCGGATTCAACGGTAAAAACACAAGCAATCCAAGCAATACTTAAGTTATTTAGAACTTATATCAAATTTAAGTATGCCTATCCTAACAAGCATACAAGCAAGTTACTGCGTACCTGTACTAGCTCGAGAATCAATAGAAATAACCGAAAGGGGATCACTCACTGTAAAAGAAGTAATTACAAACTCACACTTAGTTCAAGCACTAATTATCTAGTTGAAAATAAAATTAATCAAAGAAATTCAAATAAATTAATACAAAGTCATAATAAAGCATTTAAACATCCTATTATATCATAGAACACTTAACAAATACTTAATCGATCATATATCAAACTTTGGAAAATTTTGAAAAAAAGTTTTTAAAATTCAAAAGCACAGGAGATACGCCGACACTCAAAGCCGGCGGCTTTGAGTCGGTGTTCGATACTATGAAAATCAACACTGCCAACGCTGGCAGCGTTTAAGGGTACGCCGGCTGCTTTCATTCTACGCCGGTGGCTTTGAGCCGGTGTAGAATGCAAAACCCAAAATTTTTCAAAACGTCCAGAGAGGTGCAAGCCGTCCGCTTACCCAGATACGCAGGCAGCTTTAATACATACGCCGGCGGCTTTGATTCCCAGCAGCCAGCGTACAATATGAAAGGATGAACGCCGGCTGACTTTTCCAGCGAAAGCCGGCGGTGTTCGGTTAGCCTTAAGAAATTTGATTTTGTGGGCTTCCAACACTGCCTCTAGGCCGGCGGCGTAGAAACCCCAGATGCCGGCGTACGATCAAAATTTAGCCTATACGAAAAATGTTTTTAACTTCCCTTGTTTTATTACACTTTGCTCACTTTCAAACATTCTCAAACTTAGCCTAAACTTTCCAAAGCTTGTTATATGTTCATTACATCATTCAAACAACATAAACTCCAATTCACAACATCAACTCTCCACCACAAATCATCATACATAAATCATATTTCCAACCCCAAATCACTACACTCAACATTTAGTCATCAACCATATGTATTTTTCAACACTTCCAATCTCTTATATTACATCTACCAATAACTCCTATAACAACATAACACTCCTCATACAACCAACAAGGTATATAAGTCATCAAACACAATTTAAGCTTAAAATCTATTGCTAAAAAAAACAATAAACTTGTACATTTTGAAGGCATGCAACACATACTTACCAATAGAACTTTAGACCTTGTTTTGTGATCCTCTAGCATGCTTTTGATGGTGGAAAATGTAGAAAATGAAAGGCTTATCTATATAGATCCATGGGAGAGCTTTGGAGAAGAAGATAATGGGGTTTTGAAACTTTTGAAGGCTTGCTTTGGAGGTCTGAAATTGGTGCACGAATTTTGCTCTCTTAAAGTTGAGATTATCTTAAGGTTTGACTTTTGAGGCATAAGAAATTAAGGGAAATTAATGACTTATCAATGGCCAATTAATAAATTTATCTTTAGTTAATTAATCTTGTATTTAGCTCCTTTAAGGTAAAAGAATTAAGCTATAATGAGGCTTATGTGCATGGATCTATTTACTCATTTTACTACATTCCAAATATAATTCTTACATGTTAATGCAATTTAAATTTTATGAACTGAATATTTAATAAATTCTAGAGTATTTGAATATTTAACACAATAACAAAACACATAATTCACTATGAACACAAATCACATTCAATACATATCAAAAGCATATATATAAATTCTATAACATACATATAAAATATAAATGGGAAATTTCATGGTTATTTCATGAAAGGTGTGGAGTTTTATTGTTTTCATTTCAACTTCATCCATATCAACATAAAAATAACAAAGTTTATTAAGATTAAAATGTTATCCATTCAAAACTCTCTTTCCCATATATTTATTTTTAAAACTCGGAGCATATTTAAGTAATGTTATCATTTTAGCGCATTTTGCAATCTTGAAATATCGATCCATTTCCTAAATTTTTGTTTTTTATTTTATTTTATTTTTTCTTGTTTTTACCTTGAAGTTTGAAACTAAAGAATGTACCAACAAGTAATAAAATTTTTATTTCGAAGTTACTTTACCATGTTTACAATTGAATTCTTTTTCCTATGAACCTTGTTTCAACATGGTATCAATGAACTTGAAGTTAGTAAATTTGGCATATGTACTTAATAAGTATGGTATTAATAACTCTGAATTTTAATTATATAATTTGAGAAATAAAAACTCCATTAAGTATATAATATTAAATATTGAGCTTAAACTTTACACATCGAGCTTAAAATTGAATTGTGTGGTTTCGACTCTTTTCACTTGGTAGTTTTGATCAAACCCATATCAACTTGTCCCACTTTAGATCTACTAGATATGGTAAAGGGAAAGGATGACCCACTTTAGATCTATTAGATACGGTAAAGGAAAGGAGGACAAAAATTATCCTGGACTTTGACTAAGATTATGAGGTATTCCTACCTACTTCTATAATTTTGTTAAACCATGGTTGGAAAGAAATGATCTAGCTATACCAACAAGCTATCTTTAAATAACTATGTAATGGGACATTTAATGATAAATAAAATATTTTTAAATGTGTATAATTTTTATATATGTTCATATAAATAGGTTATTGTTAACATTGTTTTTTTAATGTGTTGCTATAATTGTATTTTTTCCATTTGAAAGTTGTAATCTTGCAGAGACCATGGTAACACCCTCACATGGTTCTTATTATGTTTGGATAAAATTATGTTGGTAATACATTATAAAATAATAACCAAAAAAATGAAAAGGAAAAAAAAAAAAAAAAAAGATCATTTCAAAGCTTCTTGGAATTGCGTCAAGTCATCAAAACTTGCTTCCTACCTTTACGAAGAAATCTCTCGGCAGTCTGACCATTGAGCATGATATTGTCTTATACATTGCGGCCAAATAACAGGTGAAAATGCTACTGCTTCTAACTAATTTCGAAAACGAATCCTCACCGTTTATTATGATGCGGAATTACGAAATTCATATTGCCAAGAATTGATTAAACGGACATCAATCCAACAAAAAAATCTCATGGGAACCAAGTGTATAGACATAGGCATGTTTTTACAACAAAATCGAACCAAAACTGGAACCAAAACGATCTTCCACTGTTTCAGTCAGTTTTATGGAATCATCAGTTTCCAATTCCATTTTTGAAATTGCAGAACTGCTTTTTTTTTCAAATAAAAAAAAATAAATAAAGAAATTTTACTTTTTAATAAAATAAATTTTAGACTCAACATAATTATCGAATCTAGAAGTTTTTAATTATTTAACCAAATTTTTTAAAAATTTGTTTAGAATACACATTTATTTGTATACAAACACATCCAATATCAATTGTAGTTAGTAATATAAAATTACAATATATTCTAGAGGCTAAAAAGAAAATTACAATGCAAAAAATAGTCTCACATTGTTAAGGAAATGAATTTTGCTTTTAAGAAAGTTTATTTAAACTAATTATATATGATTTTATGGTATGTTTATTTGTATTATTGATAATAACATATCAAACATTGTGGATAAGTAAAAAATTTTACTATTTTACAAAATAATTTAAATATTAATAATTATATATTTGATATCATTTTTTTTATTTTTTTCAATAGAATTGGATAGAACCACCGGTTTTAAGCCAAAAAACAACCTAAGAATGGTGAAAGTGGCGGTTCCATAGCAGTTTTGGAGTCGGCCAACTAGTCTAGTTTAGGTTCTAGAACCGTTGATGGCAGTTTTGGTTCGGTTCCTGGTTTGAAACCGAACTGTGCCTGTTTACAAGTAGATAATAAAAAGCCTCCTTCTTTTTTTTCAAAAACATCTTTTAGAAAAGTATTTTTTTAGTTTTTATGCTTATTTAAAGAAAATGGTTTTTTCTTATTTTTAAAAATAGGGCCACATTCATAACTTATTTTTGGAAAAAATACTTATAAACTACAGAAACGTAAGTCACTTTCCCATCAATTTTATGAGCTCTATCTACCAAGTATTAATTACCAATAATATTCAGTATTATTTTTTTGATATTTTTTATTTAGATAGATTTATCTCTCGTAATAATATATGTTTTATTATTAATAATCACAATATTATTTGAAAAAAACAAACAAAGGGAAACTATATTTTCATAAAATTAGCAAACATTGAAAAACATGCTACTAGTAGGAAAACCTTTACAAGAAAAAAAATGTTTTCGATTAATAAATAGTTTTCCTTAATAAAAACATGGCCTAAATTTTATAAAATAAGAAGGCAAACTTTTTCTATAAAAGAGTAGATTCTACCACGTAGATATAAGATCATGACTAGACATCTCTCCAGGGCAGGTCAGATTCTCAAAACATGGATCCAAAATCATCCCGTCTTGATGGTGGGGTGGTACACACATATCCATGGGACGGATTCAAACGGTTAAACATTTTTTTTAAATAAAAAACTTCCACCTTCTTAAAAGCAAATGAATTTAAAAGAAAAAACTTGGTTAGACACCCTTTAGAGTGGACTCGTATAGCATCTGCCAACCTAGCGAGTCCCTAGCAGTTTCAAATTGCCCAGATGACGCCAGATCTAATGTTGGACCAGTCGTGGCCGACGTAGGTCGGGTCTTAGTTCGAACCCAACCCAAGGAGATATCTAATCGTGACATTAAAACTCATATTAGTAAAGAATCTCAGTACCAAAAAGAATTGCAAAAAGAGCCACGTTCTCAAGGAAACCAAAGAGAGATATTTCCTTACAAAAATAAAAATAAAATAAATTTTTTATAAATGATAGAAATGTTCAATTACATCATAAAGCCTATTTATAAGCTTAAAAATTATGTAAATAGCCAAATCTAGACATTAGTACCAGGCCGAACCTGTTCGGACTAGTAGATTCATGGACCATGTCATAATGACCCGAAATCGGCTTAGTAATGCCTGGTTTAAGCTGGTCCAGGCCAACCCACTAGTTAACGGCCCATTGAACTTACCAAATTAATTCGAAAAATAAAAATTAAGAAAAATAAAACAAACATAAAAATAAAAAATTATTGGCAATTAAATAATATAATATTTCAACTTAAAACAAAATTAGGCCTAAGAAAATAATTTTCACCCATTTGTTGGAGCAAGAATTTAAGATGTGCGTTTATTTATACACAAATACATCCACATGTAGTTGTAAAATTAGTAATGTAAGACTTTAAAACGCTCAAGAGAAACACTCATAAAGAAAAGATAAGTCCCACATTATTAAAAACCTTGAAATCACTTTTGTTAGGAGTCTATAAAAGTTACAATTTTATAAAAGTCCATATTTTTTACATGCTGACAATAATGACTAGATATTTAATGATGTGAATAAATAGTAAATATTAACCATTCCCTTATGAATTACAAATTTTTTAATTATAAATTTCCTACTTTTACCTATTAGTTAATAGATGTAAATTCAAACTTTTTACATTAGTAAGATTCACATAAATTGGTTCTACATTTTATCTTTAGTTTTTTCATTTCAATTTCGTATCCAAGATTTATTTCTAAATTGATTAAAAATGTTCTGGAGCCAAAGGGACGAAAACAAACATCGACCACTCCTGTCTTCTCATGTGCAGGCTCCACACATCTTCTAAGGCAAAGTCAAGACGCCATCTGGCCAAAGTCAATCTTCTGTCGCTTTGTGAAGTTATTAAATATAGCAATTTTAAGTATGTAATCATTAAATCTAAGAATTTAATTTTATTGAATTAGTGTAACTTATAAGTTTTTTATATTTTATAAATTTATTAAAAATTATGTATAGATGAAGCTAAATTAAATAAATTAACTTTTAACTCAATTTACAATTTGGCCTAAAAAATATTCTTTTGCTCATTTTTTAGTTAAATTGTTCATTGTGTGTATTTATTTATACACAAACTTATCCACCTATAATTGTAAGATTAGCAATGTGGGACTACAAAATATTCAATAAACAAACAACTCTTGCAAAGACAATAAGAATTCTCATATTGTTAAAAAACAAGAAATAACTTTGATTAGAAGTCTATAAAAATCCAACCACACAACTTTTTAATCATATTTATTACTTATATTGTTAATAAGAACATTGCATTTAATGTTGTAAATAGTAATAAGTCTTTACTATTCAGATGGAAAATCGTTTAAACATTTTTTATTTATATTACTTTTTCACTTTTTTTTCCTGCTCCTTCTCTCCTATGTTCTTAAAAAGATAAAACTATTGAATGATTCGATGTATCGTACAAGTTAAAGGCTTGATCTGACCTAGACCTGGCAATCCACTAGTTCAATTGGCGGGTCATGACTCATACACTAGATCCAGACCGATGGGTCATGCTTGCCAGTGCTGGGGGCTAGTTCACGAAATAGACCAGGCTTAAGCCTATGTCTAGCTAAATCAAATAGTGATCTCATCTGCATAAAAAAAGATGCTAAATATCTCGCTAAAATTAAAAAACAAATACTAAATTATTTTAGACTAAAGTAACACACTAATAAAATTGAAAAAACTTGACTTACGATAATAAGGGGTGGGACAACCCCTATTTTTATTATGCATTTTTTTTACAAATTCAATAGAAAATATATAAATATTTTGAAAATGTGAAACCTTGTATATCCACAAGAACTGAAATTTAGATTAGATAACAAACATGTAGCTTAATATGCAATTAGGCCTATTTTAAACCCTAATAATTTAACCCTTAAACTCTGAAATTATATTAAATTGTTGTATAATAAAATAAAAAGTCAGAAACCTTCAATTAGAAATTTCAAGCATACGATAGTGTTCAAGATATTTAATCTTGGGGGCACATAGGTTCTTACCTAAAAATATACTAAGATATGCCATTATAATAACTTACTGCTCTACGTACTAGTTGGACCGAAATGGAAATTATCCATTTTTTGCACCACCTAAACTAATCAAATCATCCATAAAACTTTAATAACCATCTCTCCACCAACCATTTGACTCCATTATTTTCCAAAATACCTTCACCTAATGCAAACAAAAATCAATGAATCTTTGTAGCCCTCAAATCTTATAAAAAAAAAAAATCCATATCTCACACAATCTTTATCCATTTCTAAAACCCCAAACTACATTTTAATCATAATAAAAGCTAGCTTGATAAGAATTCATAAGTTTCTCGTTTTATAAGAATTGGAATGTTGAAAAAATTGATGAGAATGTTGATTTAGTCCATTTTTAAGATTTTACATAAATTTCTAGTTTACACCTTTCTAGTTGTATTTCTTAAGTTTAGAGGAGTGTTTTCTCGTGCGTTTTTAGTGAAAATTCCACATTTCAAGCCAATCGTTAGATTACTTCAATTGAATTGAGATGAGGCAGTGGTGAGCGGGATTTTCAATGATTTACTACTCTTTTTATGTGTTTAGTGTGTTGCATGATTGTTCAATTGCTATTTATTAAATGTTTTGTACTATTGATGAGTTATCTATGAGTTACAACGTTATCGTAGAAAAATGATTGAAAACCATAAAATATTAGCAAGCTTGTGAAGAAGGAGATGATTAGTGTTCAGTCGATTCCATAATTGTCATCTGGTTGGTCTTTCACTAGTATATGGTTAGTTGAATCCTTGCCATCTGATTCGTCCCATGCATTACATCCAATTGGTCCCTCCTATCCCCACCTAGCCAGTCATGATCCAGCTAGCATTAGGGTCCAACCAATTTTGATTCAACTGGTACTCAATTGGTCCAATTTGAAATGATGACCTAAGTCGTCCGACAAATTCACCAACCATCAAACCTTTTCACCTCAATTCAATGAGATTTTACCTTCTAGGTAACAATGAGTTTGAAATTAAAAATTTAGGTTAAGTTGAAACAAACTACAATTATTACTTGACTTAAATGGTAAAATATAATCAAAAGTTTGAATAGCAAATTGTAATTGATACTGATTCAACTATCAAATTTAGAGATATATATATCTTACTAGCATTTTGTGTGATGGGAAGCAATAGTGTATAGAAACTTTAAATAATGATCCTAAAGATTATACAATAGTTGCCTTGCTAACTTAGACTTGAGATGAATGTTTTGAGAACTATTAATAATTCTTTTAGTATTGACCAAAGTCAATATTAAATTAGAATAGTCATAAGAAAAATTATGTTTGGTAAAGGAAATTAACTTGCTTGAATGTGCTTGTATGTGCAAATTATGTACTTTACATTATCTTGTTTGAATTGAATTGTATATTGATTGGCCACCTTAAAATTATTAACAATTATTGGATTATAAATAAAAATGGTCATGCATTACGTAGAAATTGCACTACTCATAGTTGTCATAGTCTACTGATGGAATGACATGACATAAGTATAAAGTCAACAATTAAGCATTATCTTCATTTGAAATATATGTTATCTATTTTAGTTTTTGTCTTCATAAAACAAACTAAAAGATCATGGGAAGTAGTGGACTATAAAGCTATGTCGGACCATCCTTTTGGGTCTTGTTATAAGTCTTTAGAAATCTTGGCCTAAGACTACATCTAATGGTATCCTATGCCACATATTGATCGCATTTAAGGTATCCATAAGTAGGGGTAAGTGGGTACAGGGTGGATAGGGTATGAAACATTACCCATACCCTATACCTGAATTTCATACCCAAAATCTACCCCGTGACTCCTTGTACTCACTCTATACCTTGTATTCTATAAAATTTATAGGGTACTGTAGATATCTCATTTTGATATTTATTTTTGTCAAATTATTTATTAATCTTAGTATACATATAACTAAATTAAACAATTTTTTTGCAACTATAAGTATTAAAAATTAGGAATGAAAATTAGAAAAAATAAATCAAATTAAGGGAAATAAATATAATAGATGTAATATATAATATAGAATTATAAATTTCTAAAAAAAGATAAATCACTGTTCATTGTCTTCAACCCCAGCTACCCGATGGGTCGTTTTCGAGCCCGTTTTTGGCTCATTTTCGGACCCGTTTTTTACAAACCAAATACACATTTTAAAACTAGGCATGGAGTAGTTTGTTTTGATATATAATTTAGGCATATTGATTAATAATAAGGGTATCAAATCCGGACTTAAAATTTGAAAAAAAAAAACTCATTTTTTAGTTTTCGATAAAAAACTCAAAATCCGTAAATTTCGCTAAAAACGTGTGTTGTTTGTTAATATTAGAACGTTAATGACAGTTATAAGCATTTAATTGAAGATTATAACCGTTATAGCCCGATTTTTTCGGATTTGAATAAAAAATGTCTCGAAACCTTAGCTCTATAAATAGAAAAAAAAAAAGGGCCGGGCGCGGGTGGGGTTGGGGGGTTGGGGTTGGAGGATACAAAGGAGAACACGAACAGAACACTAAAACAAAGAAAAGAAAAATCAAATAGTATTTAAATACTTAGGAGGTCGAGAACTTCCATCCCCATAAGTTGGTTGCTGTCAAAAACTGTCAAGTGGTCGCCGTCAGAGTAATCACGAACTTCGCTTCTGCTCCTAGCTTTTGCCGCTCCCATCGATTGACGAACCCGAAGTTTGACCCATCGGCTAATTTTAACTCAACCTGCTGTGCTGCTCTAATTCCATAGGCATGCAAATCAGGGCATTCCTCTTTCCTTCAGAGGTGATGGGAGTGGTGCTCATCGAAGCAACAACAGTTGGATCTAAGCAATGTCCCTACTACTGATGCTGAGCCGGAGTTCGTCCCTCATCGGACCAAAGGATGTTAGAAGACGAAAATCGTTGTTATTAATTCAACCTACGGTGTTGCTATAATTCCATTCATCATAGGCGCAAATCAGGTATGTTTTCCAACTTTTATTTTTTAATAATAACAATAATAATATAATAATATAATAATAATAAAAAATGAAAAATAGGAAAAATGAAAAAATTATATAATTATAATATCAAAATCTATTATGAATGTGTCGTGTTATTTTGAAAATTCAAAATATGTAAAATTAGTAATAACTTTAATCATGATAGTATAGTCATTATAATTAATTTTTTTTCTTTTCTCTTTTTTTTTTCTTGTTAATGAATGATTGTCTCATAAACTTGTTCTAAAAATATTGAGTTGAAATTTAAGATCTAATTTGTCATGATATAGTTTTTGAATGTTATATCATTTTGCATTAATATGGTGATGATCTTGTTTTGTGATAAAATTGAATTTTGTGATATGTTAGGTACTTATTCATAGAATTAAATCTTGTCATTGACAATATAACTATAATCACTCCATAATCATAAGGAATATATGAGATTTCTAAAGTTTTAGGTTTACAACATATGAAATTGTGTGATCATGTATGATGATAGTCATTAAGATTCCTTTATGCCATGATTTCGTCTTATTATAATATAGTGATGACATTGATTATAATAATATTGAATTTTATGACTTCACCATTTATGAAACCACATTGAAATCTTGCCCTTCATAATGTGATTTTAAATCTTGATTATGCCATGATATTGTTTTATTAAAATTAGCTTGTTAAATATTGATATTCCTTATAATAATTTCATTCTTGATAATATGTAGGGTGAATTGATGCATGATATGTGATTATGATTTCTTGTTCAAAATTTTTGTCATATAGAAAAGTCCAATTTTTATAAAAATATTATATATAAACCTAAAATTGATAGATTTAGATCCATATCGAAAACAATTAATTTTGATAAAATTAATAAAATCTAATAAACTTAAAGCGAAAAGATTTCGAAAAATTCTAAACTTAGCCAACAAATTAAATTTTTCTAAAAGAACTACGTGTGATTCGATCCCGATTAATGGGTACGTAGGCACCTACATGGGTGACTTAAAATATATAAAAAATTATTTTTGTGAATTTATTTGATTTGTTTGTTTTCTTAAGTTAGTCTAGAATATGTGAATAATAATATAATTTGAATATTTTGAGTTCTTAAATTATATACGTTCATCGATGGAATTTGATTAGATTAGTATTTTTTTGCATATTAACCATAGGTTTAGTTAGTTAGATCTTTTTAAATAGTTTAAAATTTGAAGTTAGGGTTTAAAAGGAAGCAATTTAAATTTGGAAAGTTAATGGTAACCGTTTAGGTTTTAATAAGTTAGCCCCCGAACTCAAGTTAATTTCTGATTCTCGTTTTCAAAACGATTTTTTTCACAGATCAGTAGCAAAACCAAAATCAACTTACCCATTGGTTTTGGTTTATTTTTTCTCTCGACTTTAGTCGAGTGGCGACTCCAAAATATTTTGAAAATTCAAAAATTTCCTTTAATTCTTAGTCGAGGATTCGTATTGAATGGTTTAGGGTTTAGTACAAATCGGATTAAAGGAAATCGAAACCTACGCTCGACAGCTTGGCAACTCCACTGGGATATTTTTAGAGGTCTAGCCACTTTAAGCTTTTCATATATAAATTGCTTTTTAAAATATCTTGTATATTTGTAGATATTTGTGCTAACCGGGTGCATTTGTGCAGATATGATATATATAGAGTTATTGGAGAGGGATATTTATTTTGAAAAAAAAATGTGTGCTAGATGTGGTCAAACCTAGGCCACCTTAGGTAAACTTAGGACGGGAGGCACCAGTAGGTCTTGGGTGTTGTGGTTACCCACCATTCGAGACACGAATTAGCCTCCACTCCGGTTAATGCGGCCTATGGCCCATTAATTAGGGGACCTTTAGAACCCACCGTTCTTGCATTCACTACATGAAGGAGATGACGATCAAGCTTTGTAGCCAATCAAAGTGTTTTCAAATTTCTTTACAAAACAAAAGCTGAATTTATAGGAGTAACTTTCCTTGTAATCCGTTATGTAAATGTGTCTTGTAAATCCTTGTAACCTCGTTTTTGTCTTTGTATTCAGTTTAATGTACCATGTAAATGTATATACCGTGTTGTAACACATCTCTTTGTAATATGTAGATTAAGGAAATGGCAGGTAGTATGTGTATGGCAACATATAGGCCTATCTTATTCCCGAATCCATGTTCATGAGCCTACTAGTCTGATGCCCATTTTGATCAAGTGGTTACAAACTTTCAAGCCATAACAAAGAGGATTCATTGAAGACCATTTAGGACCTTTTCTTTCTCTACCGAAGGTCCAGGTCCCCATTCATCTTTTTAGGTCCTTGGTTTACTTATGGAATGTTGATGAGGTCGCCTTTTGCCTTGGTGAGCATACTTTGAGTCCTACTATTGAGGAATACACGAGGCTTCTTTAAGCTCCACCAACTCATGCGGGAATATACTCCTCAACTTAGTAAAAGGCCAATTAACTTGTTCAACTTCTTTTAGGGATTAAGAAGACCGATGTGTCTAAAGCTCTCAAGAATTGTAATTTGGTCTCCATTCGGCTTTCTGATTTATTCAAGTGGTTTGGATCTCCCAATAGTTATAAAGATAAGCCTATCTTCTGTGAAGGTATAGTAGTATGGGAGCAAAATCACTCAACGCCTTTTATAGGCTTCGTATTCAGTACTATCCTCTTCCGAATGGGATCTTTTCATCCACTATCGGGTAGTGGAATTAGTAGACCAGTTTTTGGCGGGAAAGTCTTATATCCCGACCTTTCTGCTGAACACAAATAGATCTCTCAACCATTTGAAGAAAAGAGGCCATAGGAAGTTCAAGTCTAGTATAACACTCTTGATAGTATGGTTGCAAGCCACACTAGAGATTGTGAGCAATTTGAGTCCGGCTTGCCACATTAGAGATAGTTATGATCTTATTTTGAGCTTTAGTAAAAGAGTCGCATTCAAGATTTTCCAAGGACCGATGAGTGGGTACACTTGCTCTAAGATCTAGAAGCTCACACTTTCCTGTGGGTTGCTAAGTGGTTCCATTCTCATACAACAATAACCGAATGTAGGGAATATGTAGCAATTCCTTTGATTGGTTTGACCGGTCCACGGGATATTATCCGGCTCGTGATAAGACAATATGGAGCACTTCAAGATATAACTAGCAAGCCATCATTAAAGGAGTTTACTATGGAATATGATGACCCAAGTGTTCCTTTGGCACAAAGAGAGAGAAGGCTAGGGTTGATACAAGCCAAATGGGAGACAAGAGAAATCAAGACGATCTACATGATAGACCCCATTAATACTGAGACGAAGAAATACCGAGCCACTAAAGAATACATCCTCAACCAAAGGGCAAAGTGGAATGAGTTGGAATTTCAAGCTCTCGAGATGAAGAGGAAGGAGTGAGAGATGGAAAAGGAAGTTCAAAGTTCTCAAGCAAGGTTCAAGCACTTGAAGCTCAACCGTGGATGGCGAGAGGACTATCGAGGAGCTGAAGGACCGTTCAGAGTCCTAGCAAGATTAGGCGTTTGGTTTAGATAAATTTCTTTGTTTAGCTTTTCGGTTTGTCATGTTTAGGTCATGTATTTGACTCCTTGAGTAAATTCAGCTTTTAATAAAATGGTTTTTTTTGCTACAAAGCTTCTTCATCATCTCAATTTACATTGCATGCGTTTTTCTTTTCCATATATATATATTCTTGTCTCTACATGTTCTTGTATATTCTTTGCTACCTGTTTATTTGTTTTTGTGTATATATTAACTAACCTCTATTTTGTTGAGAATCATATAATATATATACATAATTACTTCTTCTATAAACTATGGAAATTTTGTTTTTGAACAAACAGTTTCTAAAAGATAGCTCCTAACAGTCAGACCCGGTTCGAAGTCCATCATCACTAGGTCCAAATCCAGAATGGCTAGCAACAACGACAATAATTCTGTAATTCCAATGCGATTTCCGAGCAAAGGCTTACTACTTTGGAACAAATGGTATTTCGAATGGCCGAGCAAATGAATCTCTCACGCAAAAACCTTAAGGCCCCTCAAGATACTACCGCAGGACATTCCGGGTAAAGAAAGGACTGATGGTCAAGCTATTGAGGAACAAGTAATTAATCATGAGCCACTAGCCATTGTCGAAACCGATTCTTCTGAGTTTAAGAAGGAAATTGAGGCTCAAAACAAAGAAATGGAGAAAAGGCTTCTTTCTCAATTCAATGAGAAACTCAAAGTTTTTGAGAAAATGGAAGGATTTGATCAAACTAAATCACAAGCTTTCCTACAATCGAAGCGAGCTTTCCCCGAGAAGTTCAAGATTCCCGACTTTGAGAAGTATGATGGTACTGGTTGTCCAAAGTTGCATACTAGGCTCTATGTGAGGAAGATGAGCCGGTACACTCAATATGAGCAATTCATGGTCCAAACTTTTCAGGATAGCCTTACCGGTCCGGCTTTAGCATGGTATGCTCATTTGGATCTTGATGAGATTAATACTTGGGACAAATTGGCTAGGGCTTTCTACAATCAATATAAGTTCAATATTGAAGTGGCCCCTTCTATGTGGGATTTAAGTAATATGAGGAAGAAGAAAGATGAGTCCTTTAAGGAATATGCTCAAAGATGGAGATCAATGGCATCTATGGTATCTACCCCTATCCCGAGAAAGATTTGACATTCACTTTCATCAATACTTTAGAAGAACCATTCTTTACTCATCTCATTGGACACACTACTGCTAATTTCTCTGAGATAGTATTGGCCGGGTGCAGAATTGAAAGTGCCATTATTACCGGGAGGATCCATGGAGAAAAAGGCTACAAATTTCAAGTACTCCAACAATAACAAAGGGAAGGATACCACTGTCAGTGTAGTCAGCTCAACCCCATACACTAAACCTACTCAATCCTACACCTACCAACAAACCCCAAACACTAATCAACCCTTCACCCGTCACAACAACCACAATCCCAAAACCAACCATTCAATAGACCCAAAGACAGTTCACCAAAATTCCTACCCCTTAGCCAAGTTCTAGCCCGCTTAGAGCTGACAATCTGATCACCTTTGAAACACCTAAGAAGACTACAAACCCAGATACTATAACCCCGAGCAGAAATGTGATTATCATTTGGGGCAAGTAGGTCATTCTACTAACTATTGTTGGAGGCTTCAACAAATTCAAGACCTCATTGATGCTAAATTGGTCCAACTAGATTCATTGAAACTCCGACCCCTAATGTCAATACCAATCCTCTCCTAAACCATGGGCCCAAGATCAACATGATCATTGAAGAACCCGAGCCTTTTACGAATGATCCAGTCCAATCCAAAGAAGATAGTTATCCAATGTCAAGGAGAGCAGAAAGAGCCCATATGAGTGAAATCATGAGGTATCAATTCCATGTGCCCATTGCACTGAAAGATTATAAAGCCGCCCCGTTCAACTATCAAGCTGTTAATCAAGTTCCTAGACCCATGGTCGGAAAACTTGGGAAAGCTTCAGAGCCCGAAAGAGAGAAAACATTGGCAAAGGAATTCTTCCCACAGAGAAAAGATAAGAAAAAGGAGGAGGAATCTGATGAGAAAACAGCCTTGACCAAGATTATGAAGATAAGTGATTATAAGATTACTGATCAACTTGCTAAGGTCCCGGCTCAAGTATCCTGGATGGGTTTATTAATGACTTCTGAGAAACACTGGGAGCCCTCTTTAAGATACTCCAACAAATCAAGGTTCCTGAAGGTGTTGCTACTGAAACAATGGAACATGTAGTAAATTCAGTATTTGTTTTGGACCAAATCTCTTTCTCACCTGATGAGTTGGGAGTGGAAGGCACTCAACATACGAAACCCCTATTCATAATGGCTAAGTGTAATGGAGTGATTGTAGCCCGAGTCCTCATTGACAATGGGTCGTCTTTGAATGTTTGTGCATTAGCCACTTTGAACCTACTCAATATTGATGCATCTAATCTTCGATCTGGTTCTACTATTGTTAGAGCTTTTGATGGATCTAAGAGAGGCATATCAGGAGAAATAGACTTGGAAGTTACTATTGGTCCACAAGACTTTACTATTCCATTCCAAGTTCTAGACATACCAAAATCATTCAACTTGTTGCTTGGAAGGCCTTGGATTCACTCAGCTGGGGCGATACCGTCTAGTCTGCATCAGATGGTCAAGTTTTCTTCAAAGACACTGCTATACCCTATATTGGCGAAGAAGGATCCGAAGACTTTGGTTTACAAATCTTTGAAGAAGCCAATATGATTCAAGAAGAGGGAAATTTAGGGACATTTGGACTAGGATATATCCCTACTCCGGTTGACATACAAGAGATGAAAAGGAAAGCCCGAAAGAAGAAAGGAAAAGAATGGTATAATACCCCTATTGAGTCTTTAGATATCAAAGTCACATTCCCACAACCGGCTCATGTCCAGAAGCTAGACATTGCATCAGCTATGGAGCTTTCTTGCCCATTCGGTTCAGGAGTTGAATAATTGGTTTACTATTCCCCTTAATAACTCTAGGGTTACCTTTGAGTAAGGATTGAATTCATGAAGGGTTTTTATGTTTTGTTTCTTTTGTCAGTTGCTTAAAAAAAATGTACTCTATGAATCATAGTCATTAATAAAAATTCTTTTGTCTATATCATCTCTTTCTCTTTTCCCTTACATTTCTTCCTTTTTCTCTTTCTTTATCTTACCTTTTTTTTTTTTTCAGATCTGATGATAATGGTGAAAGTAAGAGATATCTTGCAATGATTAATAACGAAAATACTGATATCATTTCTGACCCTATTGGGTTAGTCGTCAAACGTGACATTAGAGATCACACTGGGATAGAGAAAAGTTGGCAAAAATATGAACAAGGCAGAATTGAGATCAGTGAGCCTACAGAAGTAGTGAATGTTGGAACTAAAGATGAGCCTAAAAATTTGAAAAGAGGCACCACCTTATCCGCTGAGCAACGAGAAAGATTGATAAAATTATTGACTATTTACTTAGACATGTTTGCATGGTCCTACGAAGATATGCCTGGTTTGGATACCTCTATAGTGGTTCATAAATTACCAACTAAAGCAGATATCAAACCAAAAAGCAAAAATTAAGGCGATTTAGACCAGATATCTTGCTTAAGATTAAAGAAGAAGTAAAGAAATTATTAGAAGTCGGTTTTATAGAGGTATCCAATTATCCTAAATGGGTGGCTAATGTGGTCCTGGTACTTAAAAAGAATGGAAAGGTTAGAGTTTGTGTGGACTTTCGCAATTTAAAGCAAGCCACGCTTAAGGATAATTTCCCTTTACCTCACATAGATGTCTTGGTGGATAACACGGCTAGAAACCATCTATTTTCATTCATGGATGGCTTTTCGGGATATAATCAGGTTAAAATGGTAGAAGAGGATAAAACCAAGACAACCTTCATTACTACTTAGGGAACATTCTACTACAAAGTCATGCCTTTCGGCCTTAAAAACGTTGGAGCAACATATCAAAGGGAGATGGTTACCTTGTTTCATGACATGATGCATCAAGAAGTCAAAGTGTATGTAGATGATATGATTGCTAAGTCTAAGGAAGATGAGGATCATGTGGAAGTATTAAGGAGATTATTTGATAGATTACGGAAATTCCATCTTAAGTTGAATCCCGAAAAGCGTACGTTTGGGGTGACCTCAGGGAAGTTATTGGGATTCGTAGTCAGTCAGTAAGGAATAGAAGTAGATCCGGATAAAGTTAAAGCCACACTTGAATTACCTCCCCCGAAACGATCAAAGAGGTCAGGGGCATATTGGGATGCTTGAACTACATTGCTTGGTTCATATCTCAATTAACCAACAAATGTCGCCCTCTATTCAAGTTGTTGAGAAAAAATACAGCTATCAATTGGGATAAAGACTGTCAAGCATTTGATAAAACCAAGCGATATCTGATGAATCCACCAGTGTTAGTAGCACCAACACCTGGTAGCCCTCTTTTCCTATATTTGACGGTACTTCCTGAATCAATGGGAGGTATGCTTGGACACAAAGATGAAGATGAGAAAGAACGAGCTATTTACTATTTGAGTAAGAAATTCACTGAAGGAAAACAGAAGTATACTGAAGTAGAAAGAACTTGTTATGCCGTGGTGTGGATCATGCACAGACTGAGACAATATACATTGTATTATTCTGTCGAGCTTTACACGAAACATGATCCTTTGAAGTATCTAGCTCAGAAACCAAGGTTGATTGGGAGAATTTCCAAATGGTAGATGTTGTTATTACAATTTGATATCACTTATGTGAATCAGAACTTAGTTAAAGGTCAAGCACTTATAGATCAACTGGCTGAAAACCGGATTGAAGATAGTGTGATTGATGGAGAAACTCAATTCTCGGATGAAAGCGTATTGCTGGCAGATTCAGATAAAGAATCAGAATAGTCCACTCCTAAATGGAAGTTGTACTTTGATGGAGCAGCTAATGTATGCGGATGTGGAATTGCGGCAGTCTTAATATCACCAGATGGTAAACAATACCCTGCTTTAGCAAGATTGACCTTCCCTTATACTAATAATGTGGCAGAATACGAGGCTTGCATCATGGGCCTCAAGGTGGCACTTGACATGGAGATAGATGATCTTGAAGTATATGGAGACTCCTCTCTCATCATTTTTCAAACACGAGGAGAATACAAGACGAAGGATGCAAAATTGGTGCCTTATCATCAATACTTACTAGAATTGGTACAGAAATTCAAAAAAATATCATTCACTTATATGCTAAGAAACCAGAACCAGTTCGCGGATGCATTGGCCACATTAGCATCTATGATTTAGATCACTGATGGAGTTGAGGTCCAGCCTTTAAAGGTTCGCATCGAGGAGGAACCAACATTTTGCTTGAATACCGAGAAAGTCCCAAAGAAAGACCCTTGGTATGCTAATATCAAAGAATTCCTCCAATATAGCAAATACCCTGAAAATGCTTCAACAAAGGAGCGAAGAACACTAGGACGCTTAGCAGTTCATTTCATGCTCAGTGGTAATACGTTATACAAAAAATCATTTGATACTACTCTCTTGAGATACGTAGATGAGGCGGAAGCAGATATGTTGATGAAGGAAGTCCATGAAGGGATATGTGGACCTCACATGAATGGATATATGCTAGCTAAGAAGATTATGAGGATGGGTTATTTCTGGATAACTATGGAATCAGATTGTATTAAACACGTGAGACATTGCCAATTGTGCCAGATATACTCCAACAAGATGAATGCTCCTCCCAAAGAATTGTAGTCATTGTCTTCACCTTGGCCTTCTCAATGTGGGGAATGGGCATGATAGGGCCAATTTCGCCAAAAGCCTCAAATGGTCATCGATTTATATTAGTGGAGATCGACTATTTTAACAAATGGGTTGAAGCATTCTCGTACACTAATATTACCAAAGTAGTAGTTGTCAAGTTCATCAAGAGAGATATCATAGCCAGATTTGGAGTCCCTGATACAATCATTACAGACAACGGTACCAATTTGAACAATAAATTAATGTCTGAATTGTGCCAAAATTTTGGGATCAAACATCAGAACTCTACCCCATATCGACCTCAAATGAATGGGGCAGTTGAAGCAGCCAACAAGAACATCAGGAAAATAATACAGAAAATGGCTATCACTTATAAATATTAGCACGAGATGCTACCCTTTGCACTCATGGCCTATCGAACATCCATCAGAGTATCAACAGGGGCAACCCCCTTTTCATTAGTCTATGGTGTGGAAGTAGTTTTGCTAGTTGAACTTGAAATCCCGTCACTCAGAATATTGGCAGAAACCGAATTGAATGAAGCTGAATGGGTGAGAAACAGGATTGATAAGTTAAATCTCATTGACGAAAGGAGGATGACCGCCCTATACCATGGTCAGCTTTATCAACAAAGAATCACTCAAGCATTCAATAAGAAAGTTCGCCCGAGAAATTTCAAAGAAGGAAATTTAGTCTTGAGAAAAGTACTCCCGAATGTTCAAGATCCTAGAGGAAAGTTTACTCCTAATTACGAAGGACCATATGTAGTAAAGAGGGTGTTGCCTGGTGGTGCATTGATTTTGACTAGAATGGATGGTCCAGATTTGAAAGACCCTATAAATTATGATGCGGTCAAGTTGTACTACTTTTGAGAAATTAATGAAAATTCTATCAAGTTCATAAATGTGTTGACTACTTTGTCTATGTGTGATCTAATTTTTGTTATCTATCGACAAAAAGATATCTCTGTCAGTCCCCAGTCATCAGATCGGTCATTGACCATCCACTTTGATTGATAGGTTTTCTTCCATCCTTATATCTCTCAAATATTTAAAATATGAGCGTGCCGTGAGAGAGAGAGATTTGAGCAATTGATAAAGTTATAAAAACATTTTAATACTTTGAGATTTGGTCTTTGCTTAAAAGAAATGCCTATTTTAGGGGAATAGCATAAGAAGTCGGTAAGTTCAAATTGCAAAATAAGGGAGACTCTAAGAACCATCTCCTGTATTGTTTCGTCATCAAGATCATAAAAAAAAAAATATCCAGTTACCATCAAAAGATAAACAGAGATACTCAATTCAAAGATAGCCATTGTGAATGCGCTCTAGCCTGACGGAGTAAACCTAGTGATGAGCGGACTTCACCAAGAGGTCTGACAAGTTTAGAAGCTTCTACAAAAAATCCGGTAAGTATTGAAAGAGAAAAATAATAAAAAATAAATGATAATAAAATGAATATATTGCTAGGATTATGTCTTTCAGGAAATTAGCTCTGAAGCCACGCGAAGCAAGAGGAAATCAAGATCTCAGGACATGAGATTTGGGGATCAGAACATGAGACCCAGTTCAAGGAGCGCATATCCAAGTTAATGTCAGCTCAAGGAGCACACACATACTACATCTAAGCCAAACGCCAGCTTAAGGAACGTGTTTGTGCCAAATCATATGCCAGCTTAAGGAGTGCACACATACAAATCTAAGATAAATGCCAACTCAAGGAGCGCGTTTGAACCAAATCATAGGCCAGCTTAAGGAGCGCCTATCCAAATCAAGTGCCAGCTCAAAGAGCGTGTTTGAACCAAATCATAAGCCAGCTCAACGAATGCCTATCCAAATCAAGTGCCAGCTCAAGGAGCGTGTTGTATCAAATCTAAGATAAATACCAGCTTAAGGAGCGCCTATCTAAATCAAGTGCCAGCTCAAGAAGCAACCCATTTTAAGAGGCGTTGCAGCACATTCACCTCCGCTTAAGAAGCAACACGTTTTAAGAGGCGTTTCAAGACATGAATCACCTCTGCTTAAGAAGCGAGCCAGCTCAAAGCGATGGTTCAAACATGAATCATTTCTGCTCGAGAAACAACTTTTTCTCTACTCAAGAAGCAATCCTATCTCCGTTCATAAAATGACCTCCTTTCAAGTAAGGACTCAGTACGTGAGACCTGAATCAAGGGATGGTTCAGTACATGAAGCATCTTTGCTTAGGAAGCGGTCCAAGGAGTGTTTCAGAACATGAAAAAGCTCTCACCCTACTCAAGAAGTGGGAATTCCAGATAAGTTAAAGCCAAAATGAGGTCTAGTTTATCTTTGTGATAATGTTTTGACAAACCTCATCACAAAGAGGGCAGCTATAGACACCTCATTTTGACATTTATTTTTGTCAAATTATTTGTTAATCTTAGTATACATATAACTAAATTAAACAATTTTTTTTGCAACTATAAGTATTAAAAATTAGGAATGAAAATTAGAAAAAAATAAATCAAATTAAGGGAAATAAATATAATAGATGTAATACATAATATAGAATTATAAATTTCTAAAAAAAAAATCACTGTTCATCATCTTCACAACCTCTAGCCACCCGATGGGTCATTTTTGCCTATTTTTGGCCCATTTTCGGACCCATTTTTTACAAACCAAATACACATTTTAAAACTAGGCATAGAGTAGTTTGTTTTGATATATAATTTAGGCATATTGATCAACAATAAGGATTTCAAATTCGGACTTGAAATTTAAAAAAAAAAACTCATTTTTTAGTTTCAGAAAAAAAACTCAAAATCTGTAAATTTTGTTAAAACATGTGTTGTCTGTTAATATTAGAACGTTAATGACAGCTATAAGCATTTAATTGAAGATTATAACCATTATAGCCCGATTTTTGCGGATTTGAATAAAAAACGTCTTGAAACCCTAGCTCTATAAATAGAAAAAAAGGGGGGATACAAAGGAGAACACGAACAGAACACTAAAACAAAGAAAAGAAAAATCAAATAGCGTTTGAATACTCAGGAGGTCGAGAACTTCCATCCTCATAAGTTGGTTGTTGTCGAAAACTGCCGAGCAGCCACCGTCTGAGTAACCACGAACTCTGCTTCTGCTCTCAACTTTTGCCACTCCCGTTGATTGACGAACCCGAAGTCTGACCCATCAGCTGATTTTAACTCAACCTACGATGCTGCTCTGATTCCATAGGCACGTAAATTAGGGCATTCCTCTTTCCTTTAGAGGTGATAGGAGTGGTGTTAGCTCATCGAAGCAACAACAGTTGGATCTAAGCAATGTCCTTACCACTTATGCTGAGCCAAAGTTAGTCCCCTCGTCGGACCAAAGGACATTAAAAGATGAAAATCGTCGTTATTAATTCAACCTATGGTGGTGCTCTAATTCCATTCATCATAGGCATAAATCAGGTATGTTTTCCAACTTTTATTTTTTAATAATAATAATAATAATAATAATAATAATAATAATAATAAAATAATAATAATAATAGGAAAAATGAAAAAATAAGTATATAATTATAATATCGAAATCTGTTATCAATGTGTTGTGTTCTTTTGAAAATTCAAAATATGTCAAATTTTAGGTTTACAACATATGAAATTGTGTCATCATGTATGATGATAGTCATTAAGATTCCCTTTATGCCATGATTTCGCCTTATTATAATATAGTGATGACTTTGACTGTAATAACATTGAATTTTATGATTTCACCATATATGAAACCACATTGAAATCTTGCCCTTCATAATGTGATTTTAAATCTTGATTATGCCATGATATTGTTTTATTAAAATTAGCTTGTTAAATATGGATATTCCTTATAATAATTTCATTCTTGATAATATGTAGGGTGAATTGATACGCATGATATGTGATTATGATTTCTTGTTCAAAATTTTTGTCACATAGAAAAGTCCAATTTTTATAAAATATATATAAAACCTAAAATTGATAGATTTAGATCCATATCGAAAACAATTAATTTTGATAAAATTAATAAAATCAAATAAACTTAAAGCGAAAGGATTTCGAGAAATTCTAAACTTAACAAACAAATTAAATTTTTCTAAAAGAACTACGTGTGATTCGATCCCGATTAGCACGTATGTAGGCACCTAAATGGGCGACTTAAAATATGTAAAAAATTATTTTTGTGAATTTATTTGATTTGTTTATTTTCTTAAGTTAGTCTAGAATATGTGAATAATAATATAATTTGAATATTTTGAGTTCTTAAATTATCTACGTTCATTGATGGAATTTGATTAGATTAGTATATTTGTGCATATTAACCATAGGTTTAGTTAGTTAGATCTTTCTAAATAGTTTAAAATTTGAAGTTAGGGTTTAAAAGGAAGCAATTTAAATTTGGAAAGTTAATGTGGTAACCGTTTAGGTTTTAATAAGTTAGCCCCCTCAAGTTAATTTCTGGTTCTCGTTTTCAAAACGATTTTTTTCGCAGTTCAGTAGCAAAACCAAAATCAACCTACCCATTGGTTTTGGTTTATTTCTTCTCTCGATTTTAGTCGAGTGGCGACTCCAAAATATTTTAAAAATCAAAATTTCCTTTAATTCTTAGTCAAGGATTTGTATTGAATGGGTTAGGGTTTAGTACGAATCGGATTAAAGGAAATCGAAACCTAGGCACGACAGGTACAAAGTACCTTGTGGAACTTTTTTTTAAAAACAAAATCTCTACATTTATTTCTTTTTGTTTAAAACATCAAGTATATAGTTTTAGATATTTTTTAATATGATATGGAATACTATCTTATTTTGCATACATTCAATATAAACAACATGTAGAAAGAAATTTTAAAAGTAATTTGTTAATATCACAAATTCTATAACTATAGAATCTATTTATGTGTGAAAGTTGAAACCTACAACAAATACCTATGAGACCTATTTACGTGATATTAAATAAAATTATAAAACTTGCTTAAAATTCCAAAATTAAAAACTTTAGAACTACTTCTAATATTAATTAGTATTATGATATAAATAATTCTCCATAGAATTTGGGAATTTATGTATATACATACAACCATAGTTCTTTTAAAATAAAAATAACAAGTCATTTTAAAATAAAATAGTACAAATAATTCTATTAAAACTTTTTGAAATGTAGTGTATAAATAAATAATCTTGAATATAAATGGTTGCAAAATAAAATATGAAATATATTATTATTATATATGAATATTATTATATAATATTTAATAGGGTTGATCCATGATGTCCTAGAACCTGTATCTTGTACAACATAATATAGTCCCAGGGTGGGTATAGGGTTTGATGACCTCATACACATACCATATCCTATGAAAATAAGTTTAAAAAAATTGATACCTTACCTATGTGACCCTTAATACCTATCCGGACCCTATCTGATTAAGCAGGATCCGAGTGGATACCATGTACAACAGGGTTACCCGCTCACCTCTATCCGTAAGGAAAGAGAATTTTCGAACAATTGATCTTAGGACTGCATTTAAGATATCATAAAAGCTGTCAATTTTACTTTAAAGGAAAGGGACCAATTTCATAACATCAAGTCGCTTTTCCTTTAATAACATTAGGTTTATTTTTCACTTTCCTAATGTGGGGCCTAAGCCATAGCCATGTAGTTAAAAAATAAAAAAAAATAAAAACATCGAGATAAACTGCATTATTGAAGTAAAGAGGAGATCATCATCCAAATTAAAGCTATTGCTATTATTGCCAACAATAAGAGCAAAAGAACACCAAATATTGTTAGATACCAAAGGACTGCGAATGAGTCGAGTTTTTAAAGGCTCGGGCTTAGCTCATTTAAAATTTAGCAAGCTTAAGCTTGAGCAAAGCTTCTTATGGAGCCTGAAATTGATATTCAAGCTCTGCTCATTTAATTAAATGAGCCTAAGTTTGAGCTCAAGCTTGGCTCATTTATAAAATGAGCTCGAATCAAACCAGGCTTTTTATCAAGCTTTTTTTAAACCTAAAATATATATATATATATATAAGTGTTGCTATAATATATATACATAAATTAAATTAAAAATTAGTTTTTATTATATAATTATAGATAATATATCATACATAAAAAATTCATAAATTTGTTAACGAGTTTGTTAAAGATTCTGTTACCAAGCCCACTCATGAGCCCGTTCACGAGCTAGCTCGTGAATCTCAATCAAAGTTCAATTTCAGCTCATTTAGATAAATGAGCTTTACATTGGGATCGGGCTCGGTTCATTTACTAGCCGAGCTCGAGTCAAGCTTAAAGCAAGCTGAGCTCGAGTCGATCTTAAAGTAAGCCGAACTCGAATAGCTTGCTTTTACAACACTAGTTAACAACATGATTAAGCTAAGCACAAACAAAGGAAATTAAATCAAACGAAAAAATGTATGCAATATATGAAACCTTGTTGTCCTTTCTTATTCTGAGACTCATTCCAGCAATTGTTATCCCACAAATGCGCCTTGTACCTGCCCGTCCACTGAAGCTTAATAATGGGATGAGAAGGACTAAATTTGAATCCATCAACATTATTTTATTTTGCAAAGGTTTATTTTTCGATAAGAATAATAAAATAATAATATTATGATATGGATCAAACCTTTGATGGGTTTAATAGCCTAATTCTTTTTCCATAATCCTACAAGGACAATTAAATGTACTGTTGGGTGCTATTAGACCTTCTCAATCCCAAAAGCTAGCTCATGAGATGAGGCTTTCCCTCACACTTATAAAGTAGCACCCAAGCCCTTCCATAACTGATGTGAGATATCCCTAACGTCTCCCCCATCACACATCGGACCATGAGATTAACAGTCCATGTTCGGCTCAACTCGTGATGTTGCAAACTTAGGCTTTGATACAACTGTTAGGTGATATTTGGCCTTCTTAACCGCAAAAGCTAGCTCATGAGGTGAGGCTTTCCCTCACACTTATAAAGTAGCACGCAACCCCTTCCACAACTGATGTGAGATATCCTTAACATCTCCCCTTATCACACATCGAACCATGAGATTAACCATCCATGTCCGACTCAACCAGAGATATTGTAAACCTTGACTCTGATACCACTGTTGGGTACTATTGGATCTTCTCAACCCTAAAAGCTAGCTCATGAGGTAAAGCTTTCCCTCACACTTATAAAATAGCACCCAGCTCCTTTCACAACCGATGTGGGATATCCCCAACATGCGCAACCACCAATCTACACGGACCTCCTACTATCCATTTTTTGAATCAATGAAAGTTAACCATATAACTATGAAGGAAAATATACACAAAATTAGAACGAGTCAAGTCAAGTCAAGTCGAGTTGATACAGTATCAAGCTTGAACTCGTCTTGAATAAAAACCTCGAACCTCTAACGCGAACTTGAACTCGATCGAGTTTGGATTTTTAAGCTCGAACTCGACTTGGTTAAGCTCTATTATTCTTTTAAATATTGATTTAATTATAAAGAGTATTTAATACTCAATAACTCGAAATTGACTCGACTTGACTTAACTTGACTCGATTTAATACTCAATTAAGCTTGATTAAACTTGTGAGCCCTTTAAGCCGAGTATTTTAAAACTCAAATTTGAACTCAGTAGCTCGAACTTTTAGGTACTCGAGCAGCTTGAACTTAAGCTCGAGCAGCTTGAACTCAAGCTCGAGCTTGACTCCATTATAAGAAAGCTGAATACAAGTTTTCACCGAGTCGAGCTCGAATAACTCACGAGTTGTCTCGACTCACTTATAGCCCTAGGAAAAACAAATTTAGGAGCACTTTTTTTAAAGAAAAACTATTTAAAAAAGAAAATATTTTTTCTTTAAAAAGTTTGACTAATTTTATGACAATAGTATTCTTCTATGCAATAAATCAAAGACAACTCATATATTTAAGTATAAAATATATATATATATATTTTATAATAATAAATAAATTTACCAAAAGGAAAATATTAAAAAATTAATAATAAATATTTTTAGATAGTAAGTGATTGGTAAATGGAGGTTGTAAATGGATGAAAAAATGATTTACTCTTTATATTCCATAAGTTATTTTATCAAAAATAAATTATAATGAGTTTCTATTTTTTGAAATAAAAAAATATTTTTCAATAATTACCATTGAATCTTGATTACTTTCCTATAGAGACACCACAAATCATCAATCAACATTTTGTCACTTAGGACTTGGGAGGACTATTTTTTTTATTGGCCAGAGACTTGGGATGATTATTAAATAAAGTTTGTCGACCATCACTTCAACGCCAAGCCAGCTAGCTGCCCAGTATTATTTTCCAAGCAATAGGAGAAAAGATTCGTTTTTGCAACGCTAGTTCTGAGGTTTGGAAACTCTCACAATTCATTGTCCCACAGCTAATAGTTATCCATTTATTTCGTTATCATTTCGACTTTATTATGACAAAGATTTATTATTTATTCGTGGTTATGAGAAGATAAGATGGATTGTTTGATTTAGGGTTTTTCAAAGTATTTCCCGATAGTTTTTGGAAACTTTCATGAGCTTCTAAACAAATCAATAATTAGTGACAAGCCAATGTAATTTACGGATATATTATATATCGAAGTCAATTAAATATGTATTTATACGACAGCTATGGAGCCACGGGAAAAATGAGGCAAAATTTGCCTCATACTACCCCTATTTAAGAACATCAATTGCGAGCGCACCCTATATTTCTCTCCTCTCCTTTGCACAATATTTTCTCTGTTCTCTCTCTTGACTCCTTGCTCTCAGTTTCTTCATCCAAGTCTGACAAGGGCATGTTAATTATTATTTTTTCATCTAAATTTGCTATGTATTGATTTACAAACTAATGCTTTCATATGGCCTTTTTAGGTGTTGATCACATTACAATTGTGTTATTATTGTATTAACAAAGACAACTTAAGGGTAATATCTTGTTTTATGGCAAGTGTAAATATTTTTCTCATTTTTATATGTTTGATGGTTTATTAAATAACTAATGAATTTTGATTAATTTTCGACGTGTGTGATGACATCAAATTTGTAATATTTACATGTACAAAAATAATTTAATGAATATAATGAATTTATCATTTATAAAATATATGTATTAAGTTAAAATAAAAAACAAATAGTTCATCATTTATAACTAATTATTTAATATTTGTAAATAATAAGTTTTAAAAATAATATAATAAAACGTGACTTATAATTAAAAATAATTAATTTAATTTAAAAAGGGTTAGTTTTAGTTAAAAACAAAAAAAAAATGCAGATTTAATAAATTAGCCCTAAAAAAATTGTTTAGTGGCGAATTTTGCCACTATAACACAATCAAAGGCAAAAGTAATCTATTTGCTTATTTAAGTAGCGATCTTCACCTTTTCGACTTAAGATGGCCAATCTACAGA